>JAOVVB010071586.1:2500-13977 GCA_028570985.1 Heterobranchus longifilis
GTTTACCATATTTATTTAATCGCCATTTCAGCTCTGTTTTATTATGCTACCGTTTCCTCCGTTTGAAAGGCTGCATTAATGGCCTGACTTGTACTGATGTGTTTTTTTTCATCAAGCCTTTCCCAGCACTGAAAAGCAAATAAATGAAACTTTTAGAAAATAAAGTAAACATAAATGTATTTGAGAACAGACTCACAGCATGCAATTTGTTAATAATTTTGCTAGTTTAGTAGTTTGAAACTGCTGGTGTAAGGGGATGTGACTTTTTTTCTTTACTCATAATATCCAATAATATGTCTCCATATATTTTATGATGTTGTATAAGTCAGCACTATTAATCTCATGACTTGTTTTTGCTCCTCAGGTGACGTCGGAGCAGCTAGTGATGCTTTTGGAGCTTCTCCTCGAGGAAGAGGAGTTAAGCGGGGCAACAATGCGCGCTCTGCAGAAAACTTACAACCTACAGAATCAAGACGCTGAGGTGAGACTACACACATGCAAATATTCACCCACACACACACACACACACATGCTCAGACAAGTGAACATATGCATCTAAGCTCCATAATCTCCTCCAGTAATATAATGAAATGTAGATGGTTTCCTCTCCCTTTCCATCCCAAGGCACACCGCTTAGTAATGTGTAGTAAATTCTGCTGTAATAGCAGCTCTCTTCTTTACAGCCACCATTACTGACTAAATCCCACAAGTATTCGCTTCATGTTTTAGTACTGCACAAAGTTCCTTAATGGTACTATTAACAATGTTTGTGTGTTTGCGTGTGTCTGTGTGTGTGTCTGTACGTGCGTGCGTGCGTGCATGTGTGCGTGTGTGTGTGCGTGCATGTGTATTTCTCGGCTGTTTGTGCTCTGCAGCTGTGTATGTTGCTAGCTTCTTTACTGTACAGCGCCGCCTCTCAGTACAGGAGCACGAGTGTGAAAACACAGCTGCGGCAGAGCCCCGTAAACTGTCCACGCTAACCTCCATCATTAACACATGGCTCATCTTGAAAAGAAAAATTTGATACATATTCCATTTATTACAAGTTCTTGTTAATTATATGAGCTGTTTTGTTGGGGCAGTAATAAGGGGACTCAGATGTTCTGTTGTATGTGGCCAGTTCAGTGAATCCAGACATTTAAAGTTTCATCTAAAGACATTTTTATTATTTACATTCCAAACTCACAGTCAGGCCACAAGTTCTCACAAATTAGTCTGGAGGGCTTACCAAACAGTGCCGGGATAAAGCCTTACTTCCTGTCCACACAGGAAGTCTGTGTTCCCGTTCTCAAATTCCCTTCGCTACGGGAAACAAACAACAACCTCCGAGTTATCAACCTACAAGCTGAAAATGACAAGTTTTGTAGATTTGGATCGTGTAATAAGGCAGGCCTGCTCTGTTCTTTCAGTGAATGACTGTAAAGATCTACAAAAAATATGTTTACATCATTTTCATGGAGGTGTTCCACCGAAACAGGTTCCTTTACGACACTATTTTGCAGAGGCACCGTCGTGGTGTGGTGCCGCCCAGGATGATTGTGATTGGTTTAAGGAAATACAAACAGGCCAGGGAGTTTTTTCCACTATCCAGGAGTGAAAGTGCATTCAATCCTGACTTTCCCCCAGCAGCACTGTGGAGATAGGGCTGGCTATGCGAGATTATGCACAAATAAACAAAATCATCTCATTTAGAATTTTTTAAAACATATTTCTGTTTATTAGCTAGAAGTTTGTTTGAGAGACTTTTTTTTAAGTTCTTGATGTTACTGTCTTGCATTTCATTTTAGTAATTAACCTCATGGTCAACAAGCCGAGGCCACTTTGCGTTTGGCCTCGGGTCCAGCTTTAGGTTTAGGCCTCCTTAGCTCCTTTAGTCAGACTTCCTGGCAGGTGAAAGCAGATTCTCATCTGCAATTTCCAGGAAAAACTTTCAGTGTTCGCTAAAAATACACAGGGCCATTATGCACATAGTCATGCATGGAAACACACACTCTTTCTCTCATACACACTCCTGCACGCACCTGTCTAAAGGCAATGGTCCTGTCCTAATGTTAGTAATCTCATTCAGAAGAGGTTAATCACCTATGTCTCTCCTTATAAATGTGGCCATTTATCCTCCTCTCTTTTGCTCTCTCTCTCGCTGACTCCTGGTCTGATTGTATTCATCTTCTCACTCAGCTTTTCTTTGTCTGGTGTTGCATCCTCTTCAGATGAACGATCTGTTTTAAATTCTTCGTCCAGAACAAGACTGAGTGCAGCTGAGCCCCTCACTGTTTACCTCATAGAGAATGAGAGCTTTTCAGAGTGGATGAATATTAGATTATAGGAGTGAGTCTCATGGCTTAAGAGCAGTTAGTAATATGTCGACTCGGAATGCATTGTGATAAAACACGTCATAACACAACACCCTATAATAGAACTGTATTATCAGTCCTAACTGCATACAGTAAAAAATCTCTTCTGATGATGATTTCATACAACATTGATTTGCTATTTAATAAGGTATATTCTCATTACTACAACTACTGTTTGTATCACATTATTTTTTAAGATTATGGCGGCTTCACGGTATATCACAGTATTTATTTATTTATTTATTATATGTTTATAGTGGCTTATTCTACTGTCAGGAGTAGATAGAATATACAAACATGCTGTTCGGCAGTGCAATTTCATAAATGTACAATTATTATTGTTACAAATTGTTTATGTGTCATATTGTTGTGTACCATGATGTTGCCCTGTTAAAGAGAGTTAGTTGTGGGTTATTAATTGTTGATTTAAAAGTTATAACCATTATAAGGGTATGTAATAATAGGGGTCACCTCTCAATACACAACAGCTTAGCGCGACCGTAGCGCTCTCCACAGCGAACAATATTATATATTTTGCTGCCTATTGAAGAGTTCCAGCATTTTGTTTCAGCTATGCACCAGGGTGGCGGTATATGAAAAAATCACATCATACAGGAAATTACTACAACTTAATCTGGTGATAGAAGCAGAGTATGCTGTAACATATTGTTTCACCACCTGTTAGTTGCTGAGCATGACTCAATTCAAACAGTAGAGAGAAGTTTATAGTATACACTGTGCGGTGAATGTGATAAAGAAGCTTGTATCTGGGTTAAAGGTGCTGAGAAGAATGGTGTGCAAGCTAAAGATTCTGTGTGTGTGATTTACGTGAGTATGTACATGATAGTGACAGGAAATATGTGGCTGACCACCAGTGTGCGTGCAGGGGGACTGCTTTGCGAACGGTGTGAGTGACCATGAATACGTGTGAGTGCGCCTGTGAGCCGGAGCATGTGTTTTGCATGTATGAGAGAGTGCATGACTTTTCCCATTCCTTTCATATGAGCCTCATGTGATGTGCGATGCTGTGTGACTCTTATGTCTGCATGTGCCGATGCATGTGTGTAGTTTTGTTCTGATTTTGTGAGAGCGTACTGTACACGCATGCTTGTCGGAGGCCATCTGTTGGTCAAGCACACAGGACACATTGTCTGTTCATGCCCAGGTTAGGCTACTCCTCCAGTGACTGGAGACTTCACTGGACCACATCAAGTCTGGTTCCACAACAACATGTTGAGCAGAGGAGAGTTATTAAAGATCTCCTGACACATTTTAAAGTATGTAAAAAAATGATTAATATTGTGTTTAACAGGGTTTCCCCACAAAAAAGTAAAAAAATAAAAAAAAATAAAAAAAACTATGAAAAGGGGCTAGAAGCACATTTACTCTTCTCCCTCATTATGAAATTCTGGATCTGGCCCCAAGCCCCGCCCACCACCGCTGCCATAGTTACGCTCGTCACTTGTTGCTGGGGTATGCCATAGAATGTCCCCAGCCACAAGTGATTTGATTGGTTCCTTAGACATATGATGTCATAAAACCTGGCTGTCTGAATCTGGATTTTTGAGACTGCACACTGCAGTTTCAAGGCAGAAATTCTCCGCCATGGTGCTGACTGCTCATTTCTCTCATGATATGTCTTGTAGCAACTAAAAAAAACACCGTATAGACATGTTAACAAGGTTAAAAATGTGATTTTAATGAAAGGGGCTCTAATAAATTCAGGAGTGTCTGAGAAGAAACTAAAAAAAGTCAACCCAAGATTATTTGCATAGCCTTTCATCACAGTGACAGTCTCAGTGGGCCTCCCAGACTGGAAACAAAAACAGCTCCTCAAGTGAAGAAGAAAAACCTCTAATGGGAAAAATTGAGAAAGATCACAGAGGAGGGAATCCCCTTCCAGGCCTAATAGGTGCCACACTGAGCAAACGACTAGATAGGAAAGCATTAATGGCAGCTATAATTAGATGGTGTCATGGAGCAGGGATACACGGTTGAAAGTAGAGTTGAAACAACTAGTTTATTAATTGATTAGCTGAAAATTAATCGTTAAATATTTAGATAATCGTATATTATCATATATCATATATTTCTAGCAAAAATGCCAAACATTCCCTTGTGCCAGCTTGTCAGTTGTGAGGATTTGCTGCTTTTATTGTCTTATAGTTAATTGAATATATTTGGACAAAACACAACAATTTGAAGACATCAGCTAGGCTTGAGGAAATTATGATAATTTTTCACTACTTTCTGACATTTTAGAGACCAAATGAATTGCAAAAACAATTGGCAAATGAATCAGTTATGATTATAATTGTTAGTTACAGCTCTTTAGGAACATTGCAACCACTGGGTCTTAATGACAATTTCAACATGACTGTTTTGCTATGAATAAACTATAATAGATTCTATATGTTCTGTGTTTAATGATGGCTGACGCCTGATGTTTACATAGCATGTATCTCTATTGTTGCATATCTATGTTTTTTAAAATCTTTTTTATTTATTTATTTTTTTACGTGCTTTCAAAAACAAACCACAAAACATTCAGAATGCAAGATACTTAACAATATCCAAATAAATAAATAAATAAATAAAAGGGGAAAAAAACTAAAACACCAAAACAAAAACCAAGAAATGCATCAAAAACAAAAACACAAAATAAACCCCAAGCATATTCTATCTTGTTGTATATATTGTGAATTTTGTATATATTATGTGCTTAGTGTTTCTACAGACACTGTGTCTTTAACTTGTAGTCCATCATACCAAGGACTACAATTCCCTTGATGTTTAGATGCACACACTTGAAGACGGTCTCTAACCGGAAGCTTTCTTATTAAAAATATTTGTACACATATTTGAGTCTGCGGATGCATTTTATGTTTGATAGTAGCTACAGCACCTCAGCTAAATCTGATACCGGCTGGGTGGTGTTTTTATTTTCTATAGTTGCAGTCCTAGTTGAAAGTAAAGATGAGGAGTTTGATGAAACAGAAAGTTATCTTTTAGCTTTAACAGTTTATGCTTTCCCTCCCTTTTTTATGGCAGTTATTTTTTTTTATTATAGACAGTTTGCAGTATATTTCCCCTCTGCAGCCAGAAAGTCAGTATATGAAGCTGCGTTTTGGGCGCCGACGCTGAAACAGTATATGTGGACAAGTTAAGACTACCGTAACACTTTTGCTTTTGCATGTCTGTGTTGTCTATTAGATGCTTTGTTTGTCATGGTAAGTGCGAGCACACACGGAGTACGTTAGTGTATGTGTCGGAATCAGTGGTGGTAGTGGAGGAGGGGCAGGGGTGCAGTAATAAATGAAGGAATGTCACCGTGTTATTGCATGTGCTGTCAGAGAGAGAGGCCCAGCGAGAGGAAACCGAGTAAAAACGGGGGTAAGGAGAGGTGCACCAGGCAGCTGCTCTGCCCCAGGGCTCTCCCCAGGAATGTAACCCAGCGCAGGGAACAGCTGCCGGGGCTACGCAGGCCAGAAGGGCAGGGCTGGCACCAGAGGGTACACATACTGTACACACTTGCGCACACTCCCACACTCATGAATACAGACACACACATTATCCTTGTTCTCATGTGGGCAGATGGTAGAAGAGCATGTTACATTTACCGTTTGCTTTTTTGTCATGACTGATTTGGGATTTTTGCAGCCTTCCAGAGTAAACAGAGGCAAGATTTTAAATTTTGACAAAAGAGGAACTAGAAAACCCTTCTGAGACCAATTAAGCTCATGTTTATTTAGTAGGTTGTGGAGGTAATGTGAGGATTTAAATGCGGCTGTTCTAAATGGAGCATTCTCATGCTGCATGAACAGGTGGAGAACAGTGGCACAAACAAACAACGAAAACTCCTATTAAGAGTGTGAACACCATCACACAGCACTCAGGTAGATCCATTTTGCTCCTTTCTAGAATGCTACCTCAAAATTAATATCTATACAAGTGCTGTAGAAATGCCCAAAGCTTGAGCTGTTGAAATAAAAATCAATCACCCACGCTTGGTCACTGTACTCTCCAAAGAACTAGTTTATTATCCTGAGTGTGTGGAGATAGTTATGGAGGAGATTGAAATACCCACGAATAAACCAGCCAAGGGAAACGGTCAGGCTTTAAAGTAGTGGCAGTGCTTTAAAAGATTTTTCATCTGGATTTTTTTTATCGTTCTTCCATCTCTTTTTATTATCCTCTATGTCTGTCTCCTCCACAAGAGTGTATCCATACACACGTGCACTGCGTATCCACGCCCGCGCACACGCACACACACGCGTGCACACTCATAGCAGATGATGAAGGATGATGGCTGAGGAAGGGACAGAGCCAGTCTCTGATCTCTCCTGTAACCGCGGCAACAGAGCTCCTATTGATCCTCTGGGAGAAAGGCCAGGCATTAGCTTTCACACACACAAATACACACATACAGTAAAAGCACACCTACACACGCACGCACACGCACACACAGAGCGAACACACACACATGCACGTTGTCAGAGAATTAAATAGAACTTTTAAACATGAACTTTAGATTGAGACGATTTCCTGTCTAAAACAAAGTTCACGTCTGTTAATCCTCAGATTTTGGATGAATCTATTCATTGTCAGTGGAGCAGCTTCCAGCTTTGTCTCTCAGCTTGTCAGATGAGCTGTCTTTTGTTACTGGCATTGAGGGAGACATGGGCCGTATTCTTCAAATGGTAGCTTAATTAATTCAGGCTAACAAGCAGATATCAGGCTAAACTAATCCTGTTTATTCTCACCAGATAATTTGGTTCTTTGAAAGCAGTTTGAGGATTGATTTTTAAATCCTGGATGAGGTTATCTTTTGGAACAGTGCGCTCTTATTTTGAAATAAGATCTCAGAACCCATCGTCTGACGACGATTTAACCTCTGGAGGCAACGGCCAACATTTCTGGCTTTCCGGTGTAGCTAACGGATATCTGGGCCAAGACTTCCTCTTCCATGCGCCGGTCATTGTTTACACTCCAGTTAGCAATTTGAGATTCGAGAATGGAGTTTCAATTTCAGTGTATTTATTTAAAAGGGACAGTGCATATTAATGAACATTTACATGTAAATATGCCAGATAATAGCCAGAGGCTAATTTACATCTGTAGTCCCGTGGCAGGTTGATGTTACATAATAATTGTACATAGACTTCACGATTAAGAACAAAAAAAAGAGAGAGAAAAGAAAGGGAGAAAAAAAAGAAAAGAAATTAGCAAGCACGACAAAGACAGCAAAGACAAAGGAACTGTTGAGAGATGACGTCTCTATAAACAGATATCTGCTTATGAATTTAGATCAATAATAACAAAAAAATAATAAAAATCTAAATCGTCATCAGACGATAGACGATCGGTTCCGAAATTGCATTACGGCCAATGTGTTCCGCCTCTTTTGCACTCGCACTGTTTACCTGCATGCAACCGAAGCACGCTCAAACGTGATTGGTCGGACTACAAATGTAAACCAGAGCGCTTCCGCTATTCAAATCTTGTCCCGTTGCCTACAGATTCTGTATTCATATGCAAAATCTGTTTATAGAGACCGTTAGCAGCATTCATATGATTGGCTGTGGTCCTGTTCACATTAATGTGTGAGTGCACCGGCCAAAAGCATAGAAATCAAAAAACAGATTAGAAATATTTGACATCATCTGCTTTTTATGATTTTTTTTATTAGTGATATAAACTATGTTTAAGAGTAATGTAACCCTCTCCCTTCATATTGTACCAGCAGTATACACACTGGTAAAACACCAGTGACCTTATATATAAAGATGGATATGGGCAAGTGCAATTGTTTGAATAAAATATCTTTAGTTTGAAGTGAGCAATTATGGGATTTTACATTTTTTTTAATGCCTATTTCCTTAATTTTATTTTGCTTGATTCTTAGGTTCTGTGGCCCACGTTGACAATACTGTGCTGACATTTTTGCACAACATCTCTTAAATAGGAGGTTTTCTATCTCTGGGTCAGGTTTAAAATAATTCAATGAATATTCGTGTTCCTGATTCTATTAATAGTTGCATTTTTTTTTTCTCTGTTTTGGCTTCCAGGTCCGACATCGCTGGTGTGAGCTGGTGGTCAAACATGCGTACACTCGGGCTTACGGAGACGTGGAACTCTTTCTGCTTCATGACCAAGTAAATAGACATAAAGATTTGTCTTGTATGATACAATGAAACATTGTAAAACACTGATTCAACCTGCGTTTGTGCGTGTGTGCGTGCGTGCGTGTGCGTGCGTGTGTGTGCGTGCGTGCCTGCTGCGTGCGTTCTGCGTGCATGCTGCATGCGTGCTGCGTGTGCGTGTGTTCCAGGCCATGGGTGTGTATCTCTACGGGGAGCTGATGGTGCAGGAAGACCCCGAGCAGCAGGCTCTGGCCCGTCGCTGCCTCTCATTGGTCCAGGAAGAAATGGACCAATCGTCACGCAGAGTGGTGGAGGAGATGGTCCTATGACATTGGAGGTGAAGTCTCATTCTCAGTTTTTCATTCCCTTTGTGTCGACCGTGCTGCTGTCAGGTCATTTCATGTTCTTGGTTGTATTCTTTCAGTTAAACTGAGATACAAAAAGCACATATTTATCTGAGCAGCACAATCTGAATCAGAAATGTAAAAATACATTGAAATGTAAAAAACAGAAACAGAAATGTAAAAATACATTTCTGTAAAAATACATTTCTGTAGGTGTTGTGAGGGTGTGGATGTCCAGCTAATTATTGTTTTTGTTTAGTTTTTTTCTGACTGATAGCCGACCCTCGTTAACCAATCTGTAACTGTTAACCGACAAGCAGGAAACGTTCCCAGGCTCAGACACATACGTTCAGCGTGCACGGAGAGCTGCGGCCGTTTAACGGTCACGCGACAATATTTCTATCTCATATCTGACCTTTTAGTCTGATGTGGCGGCCGTAAAAGAAAGCTTTGTGCTGGATTGATCCTGATTCCATCTGCCCCAGCGGACAGTCCACACTTGAGTCACTTGGCTACCTATACTTCACATTCCTCTCTGATCCCATTGTGTGTGTGTGTGTGTGTGTGTGTGTGCGTGTGTGTGTGTGTGTGTGCGTGTGCGTGTGTGCGTTTGTAGACTCAGAATGGGGCCTTTCCGTGGTTTCACAGCAGCGCCATCAGGATGTGTTTGTCAGAGAAGGAATTTGGGAATGTGTTCCTCAAACAAACGAGAGAGGGAAGAAAGAAAAAGAGAGAGAATGGGTCAGCGAGCGTTTTCTGAGGGGCTCAGGGCGGTCTCTACTCGATGTGGGGTGATTTTTATACTGTTGACCCTGAAATTCCTTGTGTGCGGGTGTGTGTGTGTGTGTGTGTGTGTGTGTGTGTGTGTGGCGTGCATGCGTAACTACAACTATCACCCATTGAGCTTTTTGACGATTCAGAACAGTGAGGGGTTTATTGGTCTCCCACTAAATGAAGGGAAGAGAGAAATTTATGGTTTAGACGGACAGACAGAAAGAAAGAAGAGGGAGGGAGGGAGAGAGCGGAAGAGAGGACTGGAGTGAAGACAGGTCTCTTTGAAGCTGCTGATCTTTTCATAACAGTCCTGCTATTACTGACACTAACCTTTGAATAATGAGAGCAGGCAATTAAACAGGTCTTGGCTCGACAATTGAACTATAGTAACCCAGCTGTTCTTCAACGCGTTTAAACAATACAGTAGTATACTATGGATCAAATGTATATACCAACCAAAAATCCAAAGATTTGAAATGTATAATATAACACAGAGAAAAGCAGTAACTCCTCACATTTGAGAAGCTAAAACAAGCCTATGTCTGGCATTTCTTCTGGAAAAGTGACAAATGATTAATTGAATATCAGAATACTCACCATTTAATTTTGTCTACTCAGTTATTGACTTAATAAATGAATCAACTAATTGGTGCAGTGCCATCTCACTAGCACCATAAACCACAACTGTGATCAGATTCTGATATTGATAAACTTTGATTGATGCAGAGAATCATCTTTTCCAAATGAGCCATGCCCACTTTGTACCAGTGACAATAGCACCACGGACGAAACATAAATCATGTAAAATAACCTGATTTGTTATACCTTTGGCAGAAAAGTGTGTGTCCATGTAGAACCCGCCATTCAAACTAAGAAGCTGATTGAGAAAGTATCTTACTTTCCATGAATTTTAAGAAAGACTTTGGCAAATTGCTTCACAGTTTATCACAATTAATGATTAATTATCATTCGCTATTAACTGTATTAGATTCAATATTTCTACCATTGTGACCGACTACATCCCCCACATTTATGATGGCACTGAAACAAACTAATACATTAGCCAGCTGTGTTATCTAACACACTCCCAATTCAAGTATAAAGTTAAACGAGGCGTCAGTGACCTTGGTCAACACAGGCTGCGCCAAAAGGAGCTGCTAAATACTTGTCCACGTCAACCTGAGTGACTTACAACATTAAATCCTTTTTTTAGGCCGTGACCAAGCCCCTACAAGACAGGCTTTTATCTTCACTCACACACGCGCGCGCACACACACACACACACACACACACACACACACACACACACACACACACAGCTTTATGCATCTGCGCAGGATGTGAAAGGCTTTCTAGACAAGTGCTCAGCATCTGGCTCAGTCCTGATAAATCTCTCTGACACACACATACACACAGACTGTACCGCTCGCACATATGTAGCGCCTGTCTGTCTGTGCTTGCAGATCTTTTGTTGTCATCCTTCACTCCCTCACTACACCTCTCTGTGGAGCCTCACTACGAGAACAGGAGGACTGAAACGGAGCAGCATCTAAAACATCTAAAACAAAACAAAAAAGAATAGAAGAAGAAAAGAAGCACTTGGAGATTTATATTCTAACTTTTACTATTGCTTCCCATTGGACTGAACCAAACAAGCCATCTGTAAACATCAATGGATCATGCTGGTCAACTGAGCTCAGGTCCAGATCTCTCTCCAATTAAAATGATGGATGAACCAACCTCCTCACTGCTTTTTCATATTGCACTGTGGGGAGATGGATTTATGTTGTACTGCTTAGTTTGTGTGCCCCTACTTTTTTTTCTTAAGTAGAGCAGTCCTCCCTGTACCCTTTACACTCTCT
>JAOVVB010071597.1:0-13976 GCA_028570985.1 Heterobranchus longifilis
CCGTGGTATAACAACGGTTATCATACCGTGTACATTTGCTTATCTACGGTATTGAAAAAAAATGTTTTATTTATTTTCAAAATGGAAACAGTTTACACAGACTTGGATTAAACAAATTAATTCAAGTTTGAGTTCAAATAAAGTGTTTTTTCAACCCAAAAAAACCCCTTCTGTTTTCATTCCTTTCAGCATCATTGCAACTTATAACAATAATAATAATAATTTATGTATTTTCACCCTTCACCATTCTCCCTGGCCAACGTATACACACAAACGTACATATACACTCAAACACAGACTTCATTATTAACTAGCAGGAAACAAATGCTGCACAAAACACCACAGGCGATATTTATGTTATGGCTAAACAGAGACTTTTGGTACTATATGGCTTTTAAGTGACATGTCTAACTGTCAAGATAGGACATTTCACTGCAAATTTCTAATGGTGTTATTTGATATTTGTGCCACACGTGCAGGTAATGATTTAGCCATGCATAGTGTACAGTAGGACACACAGGCAGCAAATGGAAAAAAGATAACAATAACAATAACTCACATCAGCCATCCCTAATATATAGGCTGCTACACCATGTCATGGCTATATGACACTTGGAGAAAAATGAACCGTGGTTATCTGGAAATTAAAAAAATAGGGGACTGATTTAATATTCAGCAGTGGCTGAAGGGGCTGGGGGATGGGAAAGAAGGCGGACCTATGGATGGGGGAGGGGGTGGAGGAGATGAAGACGGAGGAAATTAATCAGTGGTATCATCTCCATGGGAGTTTAGCTAACCACCGACATCAGCGCTTTAGTCAGCCTATGAGGGAGCTGCTGCTGTAGCTGCTGCCATAACAAACCAAACCTACCAAATCACCATGCATAGAAATGTACACGCACGCACGCATTCATGCACGCACGCATTCATGCACG
Organism: Heterobranchus longifilis; assembly: GCA_028570985.1. NCBI lineage: Eukaryota > Metazoa > Chordata > Actinopteri > Siluriformes > Clariidae > Heterobranchus > Heterobranchus longifilis. The sequence goes on from JAOVVB010071597.1 coordinate 936, forward strand.
CATGCACGCACACACTTGCAAGCCCATTACTTTCAGACAAGCCCCCGTGTCATCAGAAGCCCCAATCTGCTATGTTTGTGTGTATTAGTGTGCGTTATATGTATCATCTGTGCATACTGTCCATCCATATGTGTATGTGGCAATATCTGTATTGTCTGTTGCGTGTGTGCAGAGTGAGAAGATCAAATCACAGTCACAATCTCAGTGTGATGCGTTTGTAATATTTTTATTTTATCTTATGGGGATAATTACACACAATACTGCTCATAACTGATTTGCTTCTAATTTTCACAACAGAGGATCTTTGAGTGACAACGCACATACCACAGCTTTGTATACAGTTTGTGACAGTGAATGAATATGATCCCCCGACTGTGTTCCAGGCCGAGGCCAAGGTGGTGTCTTTAAGGAGCGAGCTGAGCACCTTCTTTGAGAGAAGGATGGAGGAGAAAGAGGCGAGGATAAACCAACTAACTGAGGAGCTGAATGGAGTGAGACAAAAGGTGAGATTGCAAGTGTACACTAACACACGTGCTTTTGTTGTTTGTTTAAAGACATGATTTTATGCTACATGTTACAAATTCTTCAAATCTACAAATCCAAAATACATATTTTCCCTCTTACATCGTGCTCGTAACGTCAGCTAGCTCAGGTGAGATCAAACTATCAATGAGCCTCTCATCCATGAGTAGATGCATGCATCCTTCTGCGTGGTGAGAGTTTGGAAGAAAGAAAATAGTTTCCATATGAAACTGCTCACAAAACGTTCTGTGGATTATCCTAAGTAATCGGGTCATGATTTCTGGAAAGAGATATTGCTGTTGAGCTTTTCAAATGAATTGTTTGGCACTTTGAGCACCACAAGCCGAGTGTCATATAGTTCCAATATATTCAAGAGAAGGCAGACATCTCTACAGCCGATATCTCCAACACACGGCGACTCTAAAAACACCCCAAAACACTGTAGATTGAAATAGCACTACGAGTAAGATGAAAAATATGTATTTTTGATTTTGGCTGAACGATCCTTTTTCAATGAAAATGTCCTGTTAGACTGGCAACATAGTTATTTCTGGTTATCCAATAATAATATGTTGTAAATGTAGACTGCCTATTTTTTTGTCAAACACACAAGGACACACATGAATGTATAATATTGAAAAGCTTTGGAGCAAATTAAGAATTAGTGGTTGACCCCTGGGATTTTGTTAGCTAATTTAAGTATGCTATCATAGCGCTTCAATCAGTTTTCCACCCACTTATTTTATCCCCTTTCAATTATACAGATTACCAATGCTGCAAGAGCTTATTGAGCTGTACTTTTGATTCAAAGGCACACCGGCCCATTGAGGCACACGCGCTGGAAGGAATACACACGCAAACACACAAGTACACACCACTTGATCTGCATATCATTATGCTTTTGATCGAATGCCAAGGTTTCGCTGAGAAAGACATCAGAGTCAAATGGAGCGAACATGTACACAACACCTGTAGGATTTGTGTGTGTGTGTGTGTGTGTGCCCGTGAGAGAGGCAGCTGTGAAATCTGCACCTGTTTAATTGAATTAGCCTCGTTAATGTATTCACACTGGCTGCCAAAAAAGCACGCCTTTAACGAGCTCGTTAGACCAATTAGTTAATTAATTGTCTGTATAGCAGCGGCTTCCCAAAGAGCTGCGTCTTCATTATCTGATGGCTGCCGCCTGTTGGATCATTGGATGAGCGCTGATAATGCATTGCTTTCACACCGCACCCATGACTGTGTGTGTGTGTGTGCGTCTCCTCAAATGTCACATATTTCTCCGTACATGTGTGTGTGTGTATGTGTGGTTCTCTCAGAGACACCCGTCCGTGCATGGATGCTTTCGTATATGTATTTGTCTGTCTGTGTGTGGTATGCTCAGAATATGGCGGCCAATATCAGTGTGCATATTGCAGTGAAAGGTTATGTGTGGGCCGTCACTCCCACAGGTAAAGACAGAGCAGTCCTCCTAGCCACTTTCTAATCTCTCTTTTATTAGAAGTTAATATCTCGCCTGCTCTTTCTCACTCCACACTCCCACCTGCTTAGAAATGGCCCCGCTCCATCTTTTTAATTCAATTATATTAGCCACCCTCTCTCTCTCTCTCTCTCTCTCTCTCTCTCTCTGTGCCCATAACTCTGCAACTCACATCTCTCTCTCTCTCTCACACTCAATCTCTCTCTTTTTTTTCTTTCTGTCTCTTCCCATCTCACCCCTCCTTCCTTTGTCCTCAAATGTTCCATTTCTATTCGTAATCCTAGATGGAGGATAGACTTTGGCCAATCAAGGATTTGCGCAAGCCGTTTCTCCCTTTCTCCTCTACTCCGCCTTGGTGGCAAAAACATATGATGGCTAGGAGAAGAGAATAAAGGAACGGAGACAGGAGGAGGAGGCGCGGGGGCAGGAGCTGAGGGGAGGACCCCAGGGGTGAAACCTTAATTGCTAAAGTAATGAGACTTGATCAGATTGAGGTTTCTCTCTCAATAGGGACTCTGCTAATATGGAAGTCCAAGGTTTAAGCACTAATTTGAAATAAAATCAAAATCTGATATTCTTTCTTCAGGACTTCCAGCCAAGGTCCTATACTCCCCCACTGGAGAATTAAGACTTTACACAGACCACATGGGAACATTTAATCATTTCTGATGGTGGCAGATTTGGAGATGAGAAAAGTCACCGTAATGTATTAATTATGTAACAATATTATGGAGTTCTGAAAGTCAGTGGCGTAAAGACCTTGGGATTTTCACAGACATTGTGATCTTTAACTAGCTGCCTCATGGATAGATAATAGTGACCACACAGTGGGTGGGATTATAGAAAATGTAATATACTGTATAAATATTTCAGTAGAATACTGTAGTTCAGAAGAAATTTGAATCAATGATGAGAAAAAAAAATCACCATGAATAAATGGCCACTAGCTACCTTTTAGGAATAAAATCCCAATCAGAGAAATCAAACATCCAATTAAGAGACAAAAATGATTTGATGCTCTTCTGAATGTTTTTAACAAAAAGTAATCAGTTAATGAAAATGCCTGATTGGGGTTTACTTTTATGCATAGGCCTATGTGAATGTGTACACATCTGACCTGTCTCACATGGCTTTCAGTTTAGCAAAATACTATAAATGATTGTGTTACAAATTACTTCTAGGCAAAAAAGGCTAGAGTCTGTGCACACAAAGCACAGCTACAACGGCCTCAAAAAACCTTAACAAAGTACATAGAAATCAAATTCATAGTATAGATACTCATTCATTTAGCCATTCAGAGTAAAGAAAATTCATACAGGGTTGATCATGATGTGTTGTAGTGAATGTTACTGAACAGGTAAATCATAGATGACTTTTTAATAACTAAAGTTGGTTATTAATACAGTGGCCTTGGGCTCAACACACTGCAAATCATGAAAACACATGCACATAGACACAACACAAGCAAGTGCTTGCTTCATTTTGTTTTTCATCTGAAATCCCTCATGCACTATTGATGGGTAACATAAAGAACACAAACTTTTGCCAACTTATATAATGTGTTGAACTTGGCTGAAGCACTGGAATTCACTCCATACTGTCTCAGTTTTCTAAAACATATTTTATTTCCCAATAGTCACACTGAAATTGGTGGAATAATCAGATAAAAGTAATTTTAATTCAGTGTCGCTATACTGGCTGCCCCATTGCTTCTAATTGTTACCATCCATTAGCCATGTTGTAGATGAGTTAACTACATAAAAGACCACCTTTAGCTCGCTGTTACAATAGGTTGGATGATATATATACTGCACAGTCTGGAGAGCAGTCAGTGGTGGGATTGTGCCAAGACACAAGTCCAGAAACACAGTCTGCTGTGGATACTGCATTGTAGGTACCCCGTGCGTGCGTGCGTTCGTGCACATGCGTGTGCCTGTGTTTGAATCTGTATATTGTGCGGTTATAGCTGCATGTGGTCTTCTTGTCTCACAAATCTTAAATCATTCAGTCTGACAAAATTGTGTATACGCACGTGCGTATGCAAATGTGTTTTCGTGTGTGTTTCGTGTGTTGACTGTCTGCGGAGCCTCCTTACTAATCTAACACAGGGCTCATTTAACACAGTGCTAATGAATAGGGGCTTTGATTTGACTAGGGGTTCTGAACCACAGGCCCACACACTCACATTCATGCACAGGTTGAGGAGTTCAACCACTGTCTGCTTTCTTAGAAATAATTGTGTGTCTCTTTCCGCCAAGAATTATTCAAACAATAATTTATCAGTTATTTTGTTGTAGTTTTCAAGTATACATAACTCTGTGTTTTATTCTGTTTCACTGAAAAATAATGGTTCTTTAGGTGATGACTCACAATTTACATTTTTGAGATTGATGATAATGATGTGTCAGTTTTACATGCGACTAATGGACCTCAAACAAAACGTGAATAATGAACATACATTTTTGTTTTCTTCACATGAATTTATCTTTAGTACATCTGCCAACACTTTTGGACAGACTTCCCACAGTGATCAGTTAGAACTTGTGCTCTAGAGATTTGCTGCACAAACAAGACTATTACAAGATGTTTGGCGCAAGATATTTTATTGTATTTATCCAATGGTTTCTAGTGTGTACAAGAATTAGAAACATTAAAAAAATAAATAAATAGGAGGGGTTAGGGGGCTACCATAATGGCCACTGAATAAGCATAGAGGTGTGTAGAGCTGTGACCAGCTAAAATACTTAAAAGTTGGGTTGGGTACCGTTCACATTTGTACCGGTACCGAATCCCAGGTGCCGCAACCGTAGCTTTTTTTTTTTTCCTGTACTTTACTGTAATTGCCCTTGTAAAAAAATCAAGGCCACATTGTCATTCATGACAACCTTTTGTAATTTATCATGTTGGCAAGGAGTTTCGTACGCAGCCAGTGGCTGATTGTTGGTTAACGCTAGTAAAAATGCTAATCTGCGAAAGTCAAATTGTCTCCAACAACAACTTATCCAACAAGTTAATTAATTACCTGAAGATGATGAAGTTTCATCGTCCATGGAGGGTTCAACCTCTTCTGTGCCGGCTGCAGCCGTGCTAGCGTCGACTTGGCTTGGCTTTCGGGCGATCAAACACCATACACACTAGAAGTGTTGCCGTGGACACCTTTGGATTTCGCATTACAAAAATTGAACAGCAAGTGTCGAGTTTTGAAATGTGTAACCCCATTTGGACTGCGTTTGGCTCACTGTGACTTGAACAAGCTGCAGGGGTGACATAGTTTCACTCCCTCTCTTTCTCTCTATACTCTTAAGTTACTCTCTCACCCAGATGTGCTCTCAGGTACCTACTTTTGGCACGTGAATCGCTACTCTTTTTTCATTTTCAGGTGCATACTTGCATTTTGGGTTTCTTGGTTATATGCTTTAATCTTCAAACAAACCCTTTACTTTTCTCATGTATGGCTGCTGCACCGTATTCACCCTCTGTGTGAGACGTATCCAGGTCTTCTGCATTACTTTTACACACATTTGACACTTTGGCCATGTTTAATAAGAACATCCTACATTGTAACATTATATATATATATATATATATATATATAGTCAGAAGATAAGGAAAGCATGCTAGGTCCCCTTTAAAAGTACAGAGTTTGGTGCCCACCACTACATAAAAGTGACAAAAAATGTCACAATTCAGTCATAAGTATGTAAGCATAATGTACAATGTATGACAGAAGCTATTACAAGCCATTAAACTGGCTTATCTTGACTTATTATTCAGACTTGGTGGAAGTATCAGCTATATTCTGATACAAACTTAATAGTAAGGTAAAAGGGTGCCTCGGAGCATATTACTTTTTGGTGTCTGCATAGACACAGGGCAGATAAAACCTGCAGGCTGTAGTATACATACAGTATAAATTGTTCTATTGTCTGTGTGTGTGTGTGTGTTAGATGAAAGAGAGAGAGGAACATGTGAGGCACCTGGACCAGGATGTGGTTGGTTTGCAAGCCACACAGGACTCTCTGAAGGGAATCTTGGCTATGAAGGAAAAACACACACAACAGCTGGTCCAAGACAACGCACAGCTCAAAGAAAGCCGGGCTTCACTGCAGAGCAAAGTAGGTAACACACTCTCTCTTTCACACATACACGCACACACACGCACAGGAGGGGAGCTCTCCTTAAATAAGGAACAGAATTGGGCAACCTTCTCTAAATCAAATCCAGTCAGGTACATCGGGGAATTCTCCTCATTTTTTACTTCCTTCACAGTTAATCATCCGTCCTTCTTCCCCTCCTCCTCCGCCTTCCCTCTCTCGCCCTCTCTCCATATTTAATAACTCATCGCCACCATCTTAGCTCCGCAGAGGGTTGGCTCGTTGTACAATAAAGAACCATGTTCGTGTGAATATCACTTAGCCAAGAGAGGGAGCAAGAGTGGGGGAGGGGTCAAATGTTGTTTTTGTTTCTTTCTTTTGTCCGTTCATTATTTTTTCTTTAGATCATTCTTTCTTTCTTTCTTGTCTTTCTTTTCCTCTCTCATCTCCCTTGTCCAATCGTGCACCCTCACCCCAATGAGAACCAATGGTAATGTATGGGAACATTAAAGAGTCATACGCATGATATATGGAATGGCCTTTAGGTTTCTCTCGTTGTCCTTTTCCTCTCTTTCTTATAATTCTCTCTCTGTCTCACTCCCACTGTATTTCTTTTATCTCTCCTTCTTTTCTTCCCCCTCTTGCCCCTCTAGGTGTGGTGCATGGCAGTGATGTGTTTTAGGCTTAAATTAACCCATTTACTGTGTCCTTGACCAAGCCAAGTCATTTGTCTGCGCCGGTGCCTGGCAGCCAACTAAACAAAGTATATTCAACATAAAAGCACGTTAGTTATTTGATTTAGAGGACACTTGAAAGACTCTCGGAGATGCCGACTTTATGCCCTTACTTTTCAAACACAAACTTAATTTCCCTGTTACCTGGCTGACATCATTGGTATATTCTGGAGGTGGCAGCAATCATTATCTCCGCCAGGCGTGAGCATCCCATCGTGCGTGTGTGTTTCTGTGTGTTAGCAGCTCATCTGAGGCTGCAAGTGATCAACAGCTGCTTCTGTTTGGAGTCGTGTTTATGTTAAAGGAACAACATATGTGGGGGTCATGTTAGTGTTGGCAGATTCTTTTGTTAAGATAAGATGAGATATACTGATGATGATTGATCCCACAACGGGTAAATCCAAGTTTAGAAAAGACAAAATACAGAGGAAAAAAGTGACTGAGTAACAAGTTGGCATTTTCACTTTCACAAATTTACATTTTACATCGCTGGTGAGGTTTAGGAATTGTTTCTGTCCAGATTTGCACGCCAAGATAGAACAATTGGGGGTTTGTATTCATTCAATGTCATTACATTACACTACAGCAGTGGTAGCTTAAAACATTAAGTAATGTCAGCCAGCTGCTGAAATTCCTGCGATACACTGGATGACTTTTTGGTCAACATGACATGACATGTGCTTTCCAACAAGAATTAATGTACACTGAATATCTTTGTAAATATTGCACAAAACCACATATCAAAAGCCATTTCTGGCAATCGGTTAGGCTAAAAACAAGCCTAGTCTGTTGCAGGCTGCATGTTGGCCCATGTCGTACACACCTGACAGAGATCTGCACTCTAAGAGTGTATTTGTTTTTCCTCATATGTTAAAATGCTCTGGCTCACTTTGAATCTGTGTCACATGTTTGAGTGTATTGTACTGATCTAGTGTGTAATGTTTATATCAGTCCAAATTAATTTGCCAACACAAGGAGTTACACAAGTATTATTCGTGACACATCAATTATTTTGTCATTCCTGGAGTGTGTGTACATGAGATTGGCAGCATTGTTTTGCTGTACATAGAATAGCGCGGTTGAATACATGTGGTGTTTCCTAATAGCATATTATTGCTGTTGTCTGATGTGGAGCACATAGAAAAAGGACCACGACTCTCTCTGAGCACTAGTCCACAGTTGGTGTCCGACGACTTTATGATGTGTAGTCAACCAGTTTTATTGGTCCTGAGTCAAAGCAGTAACTGTAGGGTTCCCCAGCCTGGCACAAAGCCTTTATGATGTTCCCTTTCACTGCTATGGAGACAGAGCGGAGGCAAACGTCCCTAAATTATACTTTCATCTCCTTCTCCTCCTGCTTGCGTCTTGTTGTAACGGCTCACCCGTTCTTCTCCTTGTGTGCCTCTCCTCCTACAGCTGCCCGCCTGCCTGTGACTGTCCCTCTCGCAGCCTTTTGGAGGAGGTTCAAACAAGACAAACTTATTCTTCATCTGTCTTCCCTCAGTTACATACGAGCGAGTGCATGTTGAGTGACATCAGTGAAACCCTGGATCAGACCAAAAGCAGCCTGGACACAGAAAGACAGCAGAGGCAGCAGGTCCAAGACCAGTTGCGCAATGTCAACACAGAGATGGAGCATCTGCGGCAGGAGCTGACACATGTGCGTCACGCCACTGAAAAGAAGGTAATTGGTTACTTCCTCAAGGTCTTGATTCAAATATTAAATTATGAATTCGTGGAAAACCTTGCTTGTCTAACTTTGCCACTTTATTGTGACACTGAGAAGAGCATGTTTGACTTCCCTGTTGTTGGCCATGTGTTGTTGACATTATCAGCGAGTTCGTTTGCTCACAAGGTCAAGAAACATTTTCTTCACAAAGTGGACAATGTCAGGAAGAAATGGTTAAACTGAGAATATGCAATTTCTACAGTGTGGAGATGAAATATAATATTCACTTTAATGTAATGCATTGTCTTTTCCCACAATGGGGCTGATAAGAAGGGCCGCACAGGTGAGGGATTCATTTAAATATTCAATTTTCAAATGTAATATTCACTGTGACAGGCATTGTCTATTTCTACAATGGTGCTGATAATAAGGTTTTAGATAATGGGTAATGGGATGTTCTGATATTTAGAGCCTTATTAAAAACACACACTTTTGACGAAGACAGACTTGACATACATTGGGATTGTTCTGCTAAAATGGGATTTTATTCCTCCCAGCTAGGACTGCAGTAAAACTCAAAAATCACATGTTCATGTGGTATATTGCTTATTGGACCTTTTTATGCTCTGCCCTTTTTGTGATATACCAAAAGCATATGTTACAGCTCAGTGTTTTGTATTTAACCTTCAGTTAACCAGGTTGGAAAGATACTTTTCAATAAGCCATTGGTCAATTGAGGGCGTGGATTTGTTAAAAAAAAAAAGCAGCATGAGGTTCAGTCCTTTTCACTGACTTATTTCAGAATATTTTCAGGGTGAAGGGCAGGATTTTGTTGGCTATTGTTACAACAGTCTGAGTTTATAGAGTGCACATTTAAAAGACTACATGCTCTATAGCTCATGTTATATGACAGTAAATGGGCTTTAGTAAAATAACATATTGTAATTTAAAATTTTAGAGGGCATATTTTTGACCTCTTGTGCAGTAATTCACTCTGGTGGAGTGAACGTTAAATCCGTTGTCATCCTGCAGGATGGAAGCAAAGTGTTGCATGAGGATTTCACAAATCTGCACCAATTCGCAAATGCGTATTAGTCTGGAACCTCTCAGTTCAATTTCGATTTCCAAGGGGCGTTATCAAATGCTTCTGTACGCAAGTGGATAGACCTACAACCAATCAGAGCAACACGCTGAGTGACACATGCAAGTTGGGATGCTGCTTGGTTCGTTTTGAAGCAAAAAAATGGCTGCCTGGTCACAAACTTTCTCCAATTACAGCTAAACAGTACACTAAAATGTGTTTCTGAAACATTTTATGTGAGAAATAGGCAATACAGGCAAAACAGAATCTTGATTCGTATTTAATCAGCACTGCCTAGTTTGACGGTTTAATCTGAGTGTCGTGAGCCCGGTGCGTTGCGCTGGATGGACGCTCCTCTGTCAGTCATCATCTTAAACTCGCCCCAGATTAGATTCAAACAGTTGTGATTGGATCGACTAGATTTTGGTGGACTGGAAGTCTGTTTGAACGGGAGAGGGGTCAGACACATCTGCCAGAGGAAATGAAACATGAGCTCAGCAGATACGTCTGGTTCCCAGGCTAGTACAACTACATAAGACTGGTCAAATCTTTATTTGGTTATTTGTGTTTTGTCGTGGATGTATAGTGTATGCAATAAGCTCTACTTTCTGTCTATGTGCATATGTGCACATGTGTATATGTGTGTGTGTGTGTGTGTGTGTCATGCTTGGATTGGTTAAGTCAACGGATGGACCATTACACTCTGTCCAGGGATCTGGTTTCTGCTCCACATCTGGCCCTGGTTTATGCACCAAAACTGTTCTTTCTCTGATCTATTACAAGCTCTCTCTCTCTCTCACACACACACACACATGCACACACACGCACACACCCACATACTGACACACACACAGCTTTGTATTCACTCATGCACACTTCATTCCATTATTGTACGGACAGTGGTAGCAGTAGGTGTGTGTAAAAAAGAGGCCCTGCTCCCACTTGAATCTACTGTAAGTGAAACTGAGAGAACTTTTGTGTTAAGTATTTTCCTCTGCAGCGCTAAATGTCCTAACATTAGCACAGCTGAACAAATACTGTCAACACTCTCTCCTTCATCTGAAATGTACTCTGCTGATTCGCTCTCCCTCTTACTCTCTCCCCCTCTCACTTAGGCTTTTTGCTCAGAAGAATAGCAAAGCAGTTTGCCACTCACTTTTAGATCTAATTCACTGAAACTGCTGGCAAGTCGACAGGGACGTGGTGTAGGGGAGAGGAAGCACTGGTCTGACTTGAGTCCTGTGGGTTATAGAAATCAATGCAAACATGTTTCTATATTTCATTTTTTCCTGTTTTATTATTTGTTAGCTCTCATGATTAAAATAACACTTGACCAAACTGTGATTTTGCTATTCAGAACGTCTATAGTCCAGTTACGATCAGCTTGCGGAGTAAACAACAAAAATGACATTGGGAAATGTGTTAAATAAAACAGATATTTTCCCTTTTTTGCTTAAAATATATTTTTAAGCACAAAATCCTCCTTTTTAATCCCTTATTCATTTATCTGTATCCCTTTATACTTGTTCTCCATCTCTATTAGTAATTCCCTCCATCTCACACACGTCATCATCATACAAATGGCCACATGTTGCTGTAGTTTTAACATGTGGTTAAAGTGTTCCAAACTCCCCCACTGAGGAACTTGAAAGTAGCCAAGCCATTAACATGACAAGGGGCTTTGTCTCAGAGATGATCTGCTTCATCTTCTCAAAAGTCTCTTGCACGGTTCTCTGGAGGCTCCTCTTTTAAATGTTCAGGTCGTAAATGTACACAGGAGGGAGAAAAGGAGGGAATGAGCGAGACAGATGGATGGATTTAGTGTGAGTAATGTGGAAAAAAGGGAGAGAGGTTGCAGGATGTAGGGAGGAAGGGAAGTTGAGATAAGGGGAGATACCTTGTGATCCAATGGGTAGAGATTGTAAGTCACAACAGATTGGGCTGTGGCCATGAGATTTGGGACAATTATAGCCACAAAAATACCATGCCATTGCATCTTAGGCTACATCCACACCTGCACATTTTCGTTTTAAAACGCATAACTTCTGCTACGTTTCCGCTTAGCATCCACACTACTCCGACATTGCCGAGCCCCTATAACAGAGACGTTTGGAAACACCGCTGACCCTGTTTTAGTCTGAAAAATCCTGGGTTGCGTTTTAGTCTGAACAGGCGCAAACGGAGACTTTCGGAAATTATGACTCACACACCCACGTGTCAAGCCCAAACATTACTACACCTACATACCTTTTGTGATTTCATCCTTCTTGTGTGGGTACTCGTTTCCAATTGCCATGGCTTCGTCCGTTGACAGATAATGCTCCTGGTACCGCTCTAATATGTCGCTGTATTTGCTTTGCAATGACTCCAAATCTGTCTTCTGCTGCCTTTTTTTTCCCGCCTCATAGTCGTGTTACTTTCAGTAACAGTTACACCTCATTGTCGGCCCAGGCAAAGAAATCTCTGCTCTTACTTATCGCCATTGCTGTTCTTCCTCCAAAGTATTTTCTGTATTTTAACCGCAGAGTAACATCAGACAATCTGCTTCATGTTTACACGTGCACGCGCATGTCTCGTGTACATGAATGGTCATGTGATATGCATTACTATGGATTTCTGAAATGGTGGTAAAAGGCTTGTGTGGATGGATATTGCTTTCTTTTTGAAATGCCGTTTTAAAATGAAAACATATTAGTGTGGATGTAGCCTTCATTTTGTTGAGGGAGGTTTTCAGCTTTTTCACACCAATATGGCATTTTAAGGTTAAGGACTTTATATGTGATGGTTCTCTTTGACCATTCACAATCATTTTAAATTTTTTTTGATTCTGAATACACTAGCGGTAGCTGATCAATGACTCAAATCTGTATGGAAACTATTCAAAGCAAGAGGGAAGAGAGAAAAAAAAAAAAATGGAAGTATTGAGCATTTTTGTTCCATTTTGCCGTAGCGCGAGAGCTTGTTGTGTTACTCATTTTCAATTCTATGTGCTTAGAAGATGCAGCATGGAAACAAGATCTGTGAATGTTAGTTCAATGTGTGATGTCCAATCATTTTATTTATTGTTAACACTCCAGCACAGTGTGTCTCCAGCTTCCCCACTGGGACTTCAGTTTGAAAAGTATGCACTCATAGTTCTTTTTAAAGCGCATTGGATATGAGAATTCAAATTGCATATTATTTGAAACGGACAAGGGAGGCTTGGGGGAGAGAGAGAGAGAGAGAGAAAGCAAACAAAACTGAAAGGAGACCGAAAGAGCAGTACAGTGGAAGGTAAGCCGTGTAGTGGAAGGTTGTTCAAGCCTTCAAGGTTGGACTTGGACAAACATCGGTCCTGCTCACAATGCTTTACAACCATCAGAATAGCTTACTGGTTTCTTTCTCTCTCCCTGCTTTCTCTCTTGATCTCTCTTATTGCTCATTTCTTTTCTTGCCTTGCCACTTCTCCCTTTCATCCCCCC
>JAOVVB010071614.1:0-13976 GCA_028570985.1 Heterobranchus longifilis
TGTAGAGTACGCACAAAATGTACCACGCTGTAAAGTTATCCATGTTTCCGACGTTGCTGCTTGCTAACTTGTCTGGCGCTTCTTTGTGACGCAATGCGCCACAGAAGGTCCCGTAGCAACCAGCTGAAAGGCGGCATATTGCCACCGACCGTACCAGAGGTGGACATACTTCAGTCAACAAATCGACTCTCCTCCAGTTCATGTATACTGGGACAACGACAGCAGTCCAATTAAATGACCTAATCGAGCTACAACCATAGCTTGACTTGCGTCTTATTATGTTAACTTTCAGCAACAATTTCCTGTTGCTGTTGGAAATGTTTACAGCTGAATTTTACATTAACGGTCAATGTAAAAGTTTCTGGATCATAAATGTGAGGGGTGTTTCTTTATGTTTCAGATCAGCTCCTGTCGCTGTGTTTGCTGTCATTTGAGTGTCTAAACACAGCCAGCTCTAAAGACCTGTGTCTCGCCAGCATAGAGGAAGCCTTCTTCACGCCGCTGTGGAGCGCCCTGGTGGCTCTTTTCAGGTACTGCAGCCTAAATCTTTGTTACTCAAACATGTCTTCATACTTTAAAATGTTGTCTTAAACACTATGGGCCCTGTGCAAACCATCTGTAGCATGGTGCTACAGATTGTGCACGACCCCTGTGTATTTAGGGCGCGTCCAACTACACTTTTGCTAGTTGGAGGGCGCAAAGTAAGGTGCAAGGGGAAAAGGGGTTGTATTTAGTCTCTTAATTAATCATAGCAGTATTTCCTTTAGGATTTTTTTCAGGGGGGGTGGTAGAATCCCCGAAACTACTAGTGTTGTTGTGGGGCGGGCATGTCGACATAGATGCACGCAGTAAGGTGGTTGTTAATGGGGGTGGAACGGTTCACAAAATTCACGGTTCTGGGGTTACGGTTTTCGGTTCAGTTCGGTTTTTGTACAGAGGCGAGCATTGCCAATTTCAACATCTTTTTCATTTATTTAGCAAAAAAGTAAACAACTGTTTACCTTGATAAAATTCTGGCAAGAACATAAGGAATGTAAACACTTCTTCATTGTCAAATGTTTATTAGAAGAATAGGTTTTATAATTAATGCAAACAAAAAAAATGCAGCTTTGTGGGGCGGCCTCTAGCTCAACAGGTAGAGCAGGAGAGAGGCCCGGGTTTGAATCCAACCTGCAGCCCTTTGCTGCGTATCATCCTCTCTCTCTCTCTCTCTCAAGCTGCACTATCATAAAGGCAAAATGGCCCCAAAAAAATAATCTTTAAAAAAAAATGCAGCTTCGTTATTTTTATATAAAAATGGCCACATGCCATCAACATAAAGTGAAGCAGAAGATCAATCAGCACTAGACTTTTTTTTCACAACAGTAACCTAACATATATCTCAATTCACTGATTGTCAGTTCTTAATGGAAAGATTAGTTTTCTCCACTTGAAATTAAAGTGCAGTATTTGAAATACAATGAAGGGAATATGACTGGACTTCTTATCAAAAGGAAAAGTGACACTGTTATTAAAAAAACACACACGTTAGGCCATCGACACAAACCAAACACACTGTACACAGTTTTCACTACAACACTGCTCTATTCATTCTATTTTCATGTTCTTCTGCAAGAAAAAGTTAAAAAAGTTCGGGAGTTACTGTGTTTCTGAAGTGTCGGTGAGAGGGGAATTTGGAAGTTTTTTTGGACTCTTTATTCAAATGGCAATGCATTTTGCAATTGACAATTCAAAGTCAATTGCCAATTGAAAAATAACTGTTCCATCCCTAAATGTTAGAATATCCAGCATCTGCGGTCAGAAACTGCAGTGAAATACACTCAGGTATTAAAATAATAAATCCAAATAGACATATTAGGCGCTTGCTTTGACATACTGTAACCACCGCGGTTATAAAGTATCTGTGCTGCGGATGACATGCTTGACTCAGAGCTTGAAGCCCCGCCCCCTTGAAAGACTGACAGAGACACAGACAGAGATTCCTTGCTTTATAGTTGGATATTAAAGTTTGGCATGAATTGTTTCCTAGAAATACAGTGTGGGTCATGACCAGCATGTGGCAGTGCTACTCTAAGTATGTCAGCCTCTGCCAGGCTTCTGTTGCTGGTTTGATTCTCTTTACACTCAAATAGTCTTTAAAACGATCAGTTGTGTTGCAAAGTTATTAGTATGACCGTTACTGACTTCCACTAAATGTTCCTTTACCTCTTCTCACATTATCATGGGATATATTTCAATACCATTTGAAAATGTGTCATGCTATTTTCTGTATTTCCTGCACTCAAAAACAGACCTTGTTGGTTTGAGAGAGTGTTTAGACAAAAGTTTAAAGCTTTTTTTTTCCTTCCTGGTCAAAGGTTTGTCCACTTTGCCCTTCATTTTCTGAATATCTTTATCATACCCAAAATTCATCTTCATGGACCTTCACTTATTTAGATTTTTCATTGCAGGAAAAGGACAGGTGTAACTGATGATATTAATGATTGCTCAGTTCCAGCATTTATTGTAATGCAATGATATTGATATTAGTTATTTTGACTCCTGTGTCCAAATCTCTGCTGTGAAAAAGGTCAGGTTTTCAACTTGTTATTTGACTTTTATTTTTATTTTTTTATTTATTTATTTAGCACAGTTAAAAGCACATGAGACTAATTAGAGTCAACAAAAGAAAGGTGCAGGGTAGAGACAAGAGACCCAGAAGGGCAGATACGAGGCCTCTACTCCGGAAAACTAAATTACAGTGTTAACAAAGGAAAAGAAAAAACAATCTTAAAAATGTTGTTTGCATGAGTACAGGTGATCTACCTTGTGACATGGTTAATCAGAAAAGTCCCCAGACTGTATTTATAGATATTGAACAGTGGTGGAGGAAGTATTCAGATCCTTTACTTAAGTAAAAGTACTAATACCACACTGTAAAAGTCCTGCATTCAAAATGTTACTTAAGTAAAACTATCTAAGTATAATCAGGAAAATATACTATAAATTAAAAATAATAAAAAGGAAAAGCAGCAAATCTTCATATTTGTCAAGCTGGAATCATGAAATGTTTTAGCATGAAAAATGACTTAAACAATCAAAATCTTTGTCAATTAATTAATTATCTATTAATCAACTAATTATTTCAGCTGTACTTAAATATACTGTTGGGTATTTTAATCTACATCAAAACATACATATTGAATACAATATTTTACAAGTTCGTTGTCTGTTTTGTATGCAAACATCTTAATTAGTAAAGTAACTAGTAACTAAAGCTGTCAAATAATTGTGGTGGAGTAAAACGTTCAACATTTCCCTCTGAATTCTAGTGGAGTAGAAGTATAAAGTGGCAGGGAAAGAAAAGACTCAAGTGCCTCAAATTTGTACTTCAGTACAGTACTTGAGTAAATGTACTTTGTTACAATCCACTTCTGATATTGAGAGTAGAAAATGTAATGTTGCTGTTAAGATGATTGTTCCAGTGCTTTGTACTTTTATACCTAAAAGAGAATTGGACGTGGGTGGTGCGATAACGAGGAATGAAATATGAAATATGAAATTGCGACATCAGGTCTCCGCCTGGTCACATGTGCCCCCCTGCAACATCTCTGCAGCCCTCAATATGAAAACCTTCACACTGTCCCCCAGTCCCTCCGACCAATCAGGAGCAGATGCTAGTGGAGCCACAAGGATGAGAACCCTCACAGGCTTCCCACTCATTTACACAGTCAATTATTAGGGGTCGGAAAAAATCGATTCACCTCGGTATCACGCTTTTTAAAAAAGTGCTTCATTTTAGTCAATGCGGAGGAAGTTACCGCTTTTTTTGTTGTCGTCTATGAGTAACGTGACGTCAACATATGTTTCAAGAAACACAAACACAAAGCGAGAACGCAGGAAATAGCGGATTGTCCGAGATCCGCAGAGAATACAACCTGCACCCTCACATTTTAATCCAAAGTATGCTAAACACGACACATACAGTACGGTAACACGAGAGAACCAGGGCGACGCCGTCATCCCTGAAGCTCCCTGTGTCCTGTGATCACATTGCTATTGATGCTTTTTCATCTTGTCAAAAATAAAATGTGGAATGCTTGACTGCTCTGCACTCAAAATGCCTGGTGGTGTTCCTCGCTTACAAACATCCACTGTTGAAATGTTTTCCTGCCCGGTAACCTTTTTGTCTCTCTCAGGAGGGTCCACAAGGAAAGGGAGCAGGCCTTCGAGACGAGCATGAAGCTGTACCGGCACATTTCACCTGGAGATATTGGTGTTCCCTTGAAACTGTTCCCCGAAGACCCCAGCGCTCTGCAAGGGTCCTACCCCTACGAGTCTGCTGTTCAGGAGCTGAAGCTTCTCCTCAAAGACTGCTGTCCACAGAGGAAGCTGGAATGTATTGGTGAGCCAGATTGTGTTCTTCCTCACACAAGGTTAACTTTTCAGGGCTGTTTCGTTAACAAAAAGTGCAAAGTAATAACATATTAGCTATAAGTTAGATATAAGTAGTAACAATAACAACAACTTGCCACTTTTATTGCCACTGTTTTCCAAGAAAGTCGACAGGTAATGGATTCTCCTCTCTGATTATTCAGCTGAAACCCAAAAGCTTTGGGTTAAAGCTGTGGAGCTTTAAAACCAAGTGCATTTGGTCAGCGTCTTATAATGTTCGGGGAAAACCCTGCTGTTTATTCTGGCATCATGTTGGCTAAAATGTTGGTGACATTCTTGTATGTAAACAAACACGCACGTAAGCACAACAGGGGATATCGTACGATAAACATAATTATTGTAACAGGCCTACCAGAAGGCCACTGTTAGCCGATCTTAGAGGACACACAGGCTCAAAAGAGGTGAAAAGATTTTTAAGATAATGAAGGGCCTGGTCATTTAAAGTCTTGAAGGTCAGCAGTAAAATTTTCAAATCAATGTGGAAATTAACAGGGAGCCAACGAGGTCAGAACTGGAGTTATGTGATCTTGGGGCGACCGGGTAGCGCAACGGTAGATCCCCTGCCTCCGGCTTGGTCAGGCGTCAATACAGGCACAATTGGCTGATAGTGGCGTAGGTCCTGGTCGCTGCTCTAGCATATTGTACATTTGGCCCGAGGACAGGGGTGTTAAAGGTTTATATTTATTGCTTCTGCTGTGTTTTGTTCCAGTTAGGACATTACGGCTGATCTGTGCCTGCGCTGAGGATTACAGGTGTCTCCATGACGTGGACTCCACACTGAAAACAGCCGCCATGTGAGTAAATCATCTGCTGCGACAAGTGCCAATTCTTTAGGGTTTTGGGGTTTGTCAGTGCAGCAGATATAAAATGACTCACTATGGGGTTTTTACCAGAAAATAGAAAAACAGTAAAATAAGAATTAGATGCACCGATTTCAATGTTCTTGGCCGTTTCCAATTTTTTTGAATAGTCTGACCTGCCAATTTCGATTTTTGCTGATTCTGATTTTCTTCCGCTCACTTGCTAATGTGATGAGTTATTCCTTAAAAGAGTTCACTACGTGTATAACACATTTTAGTTTTAAAAAACATCTATTGTAAACCTGCTCTCTGATCCTCTGTGTGCACAGCCTGCATGTTGTTTGTGGCTGTGATGAGTCTGTGCCACTGCACGATGTAAAATCATCATACGGCACATGTGTGGTAATTCAATTTGACCGGTAAAAAATCGGATGTACGTGACTGATCTCGGCCGGTCTCCAGTCACGGCCGATCAGCTGAAAATCGGCCATTTTTGACCGACGGCCGATTAGTCGGTGCATCTCTAAATACATCAGTTTGATGATTAAAGGGTAAGAACATTGTACAGAACAGCAGGACAGTTAGGGGTTGTGTTATTCTTCCCGTTGAATTCCTCCAAAGTACACCTCATTAAACTTCAAAATAAGAGCCCTTTTTTCATTGACTCCGTGCTTATGATAGGGAGGGAAAGACTGTCCAGTGGAAGTACCCAAACACAGTTTCAGGGCTCTGCCTTGGTAGCTGCCCTGTCAGGTCTCATCAGTGCTCAGTTAAGCCTGGCACAGCGGGGGCTCTCCTAGGTCTATTGCCCCCCTATAGAGTGCCTCTTCCTGGCCAGGCCTAAAAAGTGGGTCGTCCTGTCTGGGTTTGGAACAGACCCAGGTCCCAACGAGGGGCTTGGAAGGAGAAGAAAAGAGATGGGAGTTTTGTGGAATCCACAATGATGCACAGAGAGTCAGACAAAGGCTCAGTGGGTTGTAGCACCCATTGAGTCAAAGTTTGACTAAAAACACATCCTTTTTGCGTGTGTGTTCCAATGCGGATCATCTCGTTGTGACTTCACATTATCCCATGAACCACATCCAGGAGGGAAAGCAGTGATGCAATTATAATCAGCCTCATCACTGCCTCGTTTATATCTCATCTGTAAGTTAGGGGACTGAGAATACTTTTGCATCAATATTGTACAAGCAGAGACTGAGACAACACACTAGTTAACAAACAGAGAGCCAATATTGTTTCCAAGGTTGATGCAGATCTTAGTCCTAGAATGGAAGCTTTTATTGGGTTGTTTGGAGAGCCTGTCTTAAAGGTCCAGTGTGTAGTATTTAGCTGCCTGACTTGGCAAAAATGGAATATAATATTCATTAGTATTTTTAATTAGCATATAATCCCATCAAAATAAGAATGATATGTTATACAGCATGTGATATGTTTCAGTGTGAACCACAGTGGTGAACCGACTGACCGACAGAGCCACTAGCACGGCTAAAAACAGCACAAAGAACTATTAATTCAGGCTTGATTCCCAGGAGGGTTGCCATGCATACCAGTATTACTACTATATGACGCGTTTGCATGCCGGTTGTGTACAGTGTTCTAGTCACAACCATTACATCGGGCGATGATGTTAACCTTTAGCAAGAGAAATAAGCCGCCATAGTTCTGGCTTCAGGAACATTCCAGTGAAGCTATTTGGCCTTGGATATCCTTATCTGGGTCTTTCTTTCTCTGTCACTGAAAAACATTTCTGGGAATTAAACAAAAAGAAAACATTGCTTTTTGGGCAAGCAGACAGGATATAATTATTGTACAAAGGTCTTGCTGAAAAATAGTGACTCAAGGACTTCCTGTGGATGTGTAAATGAATGGAAAACTCCCTCACAGCATCCAGTCGGTCATTATAACCCGGACCACCGAGGGCATAAACATCTTTAAACATTGTTTTCTTGTAAAATGGAAACTAATCATGCCATTTTTTTCTTTTTTTTTTTTACTTTTTTGGAGGAAATCTACTCATGTCCAATCCTGTTTAGATAGGCAACAGGCAAATACAAACGAACACAAACATAGACATGCAAGTACTTGAAGAATTCGAAGATTTGAAGAATCATAAAAAATGCCAGAACTGCAAAGTAGAGCTGCCGTTATCGATTTGTTGATTGACAGAAAAATAATCGATGATCGATGAATCGTTACAGTAATTTTTCATGCAAAAATGTCAGAAAATGCTGTTTTCCTCCTCTTAAATACGAAGATTTCCTGTTTTTCTAAATATCTTTGGGGTTTTCGCTGTTTTAATCATATTAAACTGAATATTTTGGGGTTTTTCTCTGTTTTATATCATATTAAACTGAATATCTTTGGGTTTTTCTCTGTTTTATATCATAATAAACTGGATATCTTTGGGTTTTGGACAAAACAATACATTTAAAGACATCACCTTGGACTGGGATGGACATTTTTCACTATTTTCTGACATTTTATAGACCAAATGATTCATCGATTCATCGAGAAAATAATCGGCAGATTAATTGATTATGAAAATAATCGTTAGGTGCAGCCCTACTGCAAAGTGTACCAAAGTGTAACATGCAGGCACCCACCACTGACTGTGGGTCTGAATGTCTCTGCACTGGCTCCTTGTGCATTGTCATTTATTTAATCAGAACATACTGCAGTATAAAACTAGAAGGGCACTCGGAGAGCGCAGACCTCTGCCAAGGCTATGCCCTATCTCGCAATGTTAACAAAATTGAAAAATAATTTGTGTATCCGCCCCGTGATTCAGATCCGCTCCATGATGTAATGGCTTCTTCCTTGGCCCATGCTACACCCTTCCACCACGTTTAATTAAAAATCCGGCTAGTAGTTTTTTCCGTAATCTTGCTGACAGAGAAACAAGCAAACCAACAAACAAACATAATAATTTAGGAGATACTGGAAACGCAAGGGTTGACGAGGACTGTCAGAACGGCACGGTAGTACATGAGCACTTTTTGTCCAGTACTTGCTGTGGCATCCCAAACATCCGCCCCACAATTAAATAGCCAAACAGCTGCAAAACATGACCTCTATGTGGTGCTTTTTTATCTTCAAAAATGGCTCAAGTTGAGGGGATAAAGTAACTACAGCCTAAATGTTTGTTGTTGTTTTTTTTCTACCCTGGTCGTGGAACATCATGACCCTCTTGGCACAGAGCGTCCTTCAGCAGGACCTGCCCAAAACAATTACTCCACCACATTCCATTAACCTCCCCACAACAATTAGAAGTTTCCGCAAACCTCCCCCAATCATTACTGACAAACAAGACCGGGCAAGCCGGATTCAGGTGAACCACAACATGAGGAGCCGTGAGGAAAATTCTCAGGAATTAAACTGTTTGACCGGGAATCTCCATCCGTAATAGGCACTGGAAGTCAACAAGATGCTCTACGAATACTATCCAGATCTATGTCGGACTCTTGTTGACGAAAATCTTCCTCGTCTAATAATGTCTGCGAATGCTTGGTTATTTCTCCACCTTTTTTGTTTTTATCGCCATCGCTATATTAACTTGCGCAATAAACACATTGTGAAAGACTGTGACACATCGTGAAAAACACTCAGGGATTTTTTTTGAGTTAGTTAAAAGAAAGTATTAGTAGAAAACTGCACTTCAAATTGTAAATATTGTTTTTTTATGGTGCCTTTTGTGTTCAGTTCAATAAAACAATGTTGGGAATAATTTCATTTTTCATAGTTGTGTTTTGTCGTACACTTATTCGACATATATATATGTTATCTGTTTATTTATCACAAGGAATGTCGTTATCACGTTATTCAACACCGTTAGCGAATATCGCGTATTTTCCTCATACCGTGCAGCCCTACTCTGCATTTCTACTTTTTACATCCTGTTTATGCAGGGCTGCAGCAGAATAGTGCTCTGGTATAGCACCACAATTTATGTTCTTCATTATATCACTGGCCAAAAAAAAAGTGTCTAATGATCAAAACCTGATTTGAGTTCATAAACGCAGCAAGCAGCTATTTTGATTTATTGCTAAAGGAAGGTTTACCACTGATGAGGCCTGTACACATATTTGCACTTGGCAGTCTGTAACATTGGCAGAGTCAATGAATACGTACTTTGGAAACCAGCATCTCTCTGCGGGTGGTCTATCCCAAAGATCTAAATAGTGGGCAAAGTGTTTGTGTGCCTTGACATCAGCTTTAAAAGAGAGGGAAAACATTACTTACTCACTCTCCTCACTCAGTATTGACCAAAATGTGTCAGCAGCATTTGTAATCAAAAAGTGTCGAGTAAACAAAGTTGACATCAAATACATGGTTGGAATCTTAAGCTAGGTTTTCAATAGACATGGAATTGCTGCAAAGCGCCGCGATCAGAAAATTCTCAGGCGAGCAGAAGCCATGGGTGTTTCCATCAGAAGCACATTTCTCCGTGCCGGGCAACAAGAGATTCTCCCCCTCTGCTGTTTACTAACCACACATGTAGCTGATTTATGTGTGTGTGTGCGTTTGTACAGGCTGTGTGTTTGTGTGCGTCTGAGTGCTCCGAGCAGCACACACACAGGCTGCCTGTGTCCCTCTCTGTTCAGACACGACAGGCAAATATGTGGATAATTACGTCATTTTAAAAGCACAATCACAAACAGTAGTGACACTAGGTTATTTCTAAAAAATATAGTGGATGAAATGGCATCATGTGGGGGTAAAAATCTGAGGAATGTAAACTGGAGAACAGCAGGGAGAGAGGCAGGAAAATCAGAAGGGTTGGCACACAGGGGATGCATATTTGACCATTTACATCATGTATAATGTGTTTTAAATGGTTTATAATAGATTATCAGTGTGTTTTCATGTGCTTTGGAGCAAATTGTGCCAGTTCCACACCTGATGTAAACCAGGCCTTAGGGTGCTTTCACACCCACCTCATTTGGTCTGGACCTTCAATTATTTTGGCCAGGATAATTGTGACATGAAATTTTCATATCATCCCGTACTTACTTTGTACTACATTTCATTTAGGCAACGTTCTCCATTTAACACATGCATAGAGCATATTCTGTTCAGGATTAAAAATATCTATATTTCCCAAACAGAGGTGTCGGAAAATATACCGTATCTGTACAGAACCTTGGGTAACATATTGGCACCCAGCAATACTTGTCTCTTGTATTTTCCCAGGATGTCCTGGGTTTTAAACTGGTGACCTTCTAGTCATAAGCAAGTTTACCAACAAGACCGACAGATAAAGCATGCACCAAGCAGAAACTAAACAAAACCTGACCTGCCAAGAAACCAACTGGAGCCATGCACCAGTCTACCACAGGTCAGACCAGCCATTAACATTCCAGCAGGGAAAACAGAAGGTGTTGTTTTTTCATTTATTTCCTGGTTCCCCCTACCCGCTCTGCTGTGGAATTTACCAGCACTGTTTGCGTTTGGCTGTGACTCAACACTGACATCAGGCTCGGGATTTCTTAGTGTTGATCCACTGAACTGCACAGAGACATGGCCTGAGGAATCTAGTTAATGATAGCTGAACCAAGTCGCTCACACTAGAGGAGACTGGTGACTGCATGGCAGCCGTGTGTGTAATCATAGGGAAAGAATGTGGAATCTGGAACAAAACCCTAATGTAAACTGTGCTATAGCAAGCCTGCACTTAATCACTTACTGTACTGTACTCACTCTGCGTGTACCGGAAAAGGTAAACTCACCGAGCTGCATGTTTGCAGATGAAGCAATTGTACAAGTCCTTCTGGGATATCAGATGTATAATCACTAGCTGACCCAATGCTGCACTTTTGTTCCCAAGAGGAATTGTGTTTTATTCTCTTTTCAGCTGTCAGAGTAGGGCTGCACAATATATAGTTTTTTATCGCAAGAACACTCATTTTTGAGCAGTATACTGAAAGAACAGAGAGGCAGAACTGAGTATACTTTATTATCTATCGCTATCATTTATCGCATGGAATATCGTTATCGCATTATTCAACACCGTTATCGAATATCGCATATTTTCCTCATATCTAGCTTCTTCAAAAGAGTTGTCTTTTCAATGTACAGATGTAGGAAGTACTGCAATACCTTTTAGAAAGAATTGCCACATGTCCAGGAAAAATTAGATGAGAAATTGTACAATGGCTTAGAGTGCAAAAACAAGCTCACTTCATTATTCGAGGTCCTGAGTCTAGAGATTTTAGAAAACTATAGTTTATAGTAGGCTTGTGCCGAGGGGTTGGGATCGTATATCGTAGGTATTTCCTATGGCGATATTAGGGTGATTTTAATTACCTTACTCTCAGAACTCATTTGGCGATCTTGAGTAACCACGACTGAACAATAGCCCGAATCCTAGTTTATAGGTCCTATTTTCATAGCTTGGGCTATCAGTTCTTTAACAACATTGTACTCACCAATGTACCTGCAGAGATCTCTGAGTGCAGAGATATTGATAATTAAATATGTCCATGTGCTGATAATCCCTAATTGTACAAAAAAAACCTTTTTTTGTTCTAATAAATAAATATTTGATCACAAAAAAAAGAAACACTGACTGTGCATGCACTCCTATATGATCGTCTGACCGCTCACGCTCATGTTGGACTATTTTTAGCACAATGTTCATAGATCTCAGCAATTGCTTTGGTGTGTATGTTATATCATAACTGATAGAAGTGATAATCCAAGATACAAAAATAAAACCCATATTGTAATCAAACACTGTTTTTCTTTAAAACA
This sequence comes from Heterobranchus longifilis, assembly GCA_028570985.1. NCBI lineage: Eukaryota > Metazoa > Chordata > Actinopteri > Siluriformes > Clariidae > Heterobranchus > Heterobranchus longifilis. Next base: position 11,988 of record JAOVVB010071614.1, read on the forward strand.
TCTCTAATCCTGCCAGACCCACTGATAGGTCTATAATTACAAATATGCCACTTTATTTATAGTCTAGTCAAGATGTAGCTAGTGTTTCCCAAAGATACTAAATGTCCGAGGCCATGTTGACGTCCAAGACATGTTTTTCCATGCACTGATGTCTTGGATATACTGTAGTACCTTGGATTTCTATGTTTTACTCAGTTTATTTATCACTCTAATAGTGAAGTATTGGACCAAGTAGATAAATACCTCCGCCAACCTATGAGGTGATGTTTTTGGTTCGATTTGTTTATCTGTTTGTCAGCATGATTACTGAAAAGATTTTCATGAAATTTGGGGGCAGGGTGTAGCATGAGCTAAGGAAGAACCCATGATATTTTGGAACGAATGCGAATCACGGGACACCATCTTTGCCAGATTTGTGCTGCATCCACGTGGTGTCGGAATAATCAGAAAAAAGATTAGTATCTGATCATATTTCATGGGTCATCGAATCCGCTTCCTTTGTTATTGTTGTCGTGCAAATCAACGTGTTGTTTAAACGCTCTGAGCAATAAAACACAACACATCTTCTATGTAGTGCTGTTTCCACATTACGACTAAAAGCTCAGGAACTCACCGAAGTCGGAAGAACGACGTAAATGGGACCATCCGTGGATGGGAACGCACCCTTGGCCTTAGCGGAGGTCTGCACTCTCCGAGTGCCATTCTAGTTTTTTATTTTTACTTTAAAGCTAATTAAGGGGATAATAAGGTTTCAATAAGCTAAAAACAAGCACACCAGTAACAACCTTCAGCACACGTGCACACTATAGGAAATTAAAGCCATATGAACACTGGTAAATTGTGTTGCGAGTAGAGAAAAAAGGTACTGAGCAAAGTAACAGAGTGCTTTCTATATGGTCAAAGGTTCTTTGTTGGGTAGCCATTGACCGCTCTGCAGTAGCGCCCGTCACCGTGTCACACCTTGTCAATAAAAAGTAGTCCAACTATGGTCTAATTGTATACTGTTGAAGGAGAGAGAAGCATCTATAAGACCACAACTGTATGAAAAAACAGAGGCATAGACCAGCTGGCAGCTGTTAGCATCTGGTAACATAAACCTTCCCTGTAAACCAGAAAGGACTGAAGGAGAGACGGAGGAGGAGGAGGAGGAGGAGGAGGAGGAGACCGTGTTCAGCAAAAGAGATTTTCAGAGAGGCTGAGAGAGAAGTCAGAGAGGGGTGTTCCCTGTCCAGTGGTGACCGTTTTGTAACAGACTGTTACATAACTCGAACATCTGAAAATCATTTTTATTGTAACAACCCCCCCTAACCTCCTGCCCCACTTAGAGTGGAAACACGGCTTTCTCTTCTCCTTTACGACTGCTTTCCATTTCAGTGCTACAACAACAGACTCCTGGGCAGACTGGCTGCAAAGAAAGCCAAACAATTACCGTGACGGACAGAAAAGAGAAATAAATACAACTACAAAGTTGAAGTGAGGGTGGGAGCATGTGTGTAGCATGCAGGCAGAGAGAGGTTTTTCTGTCTGGGTCTGGAAGAGTCTCACTGATACTGTATGTGTGTGTTCTTGCTGGTGTTTTCCTTCTTTGGGGGTTTTATAGGCCTTTTCTTCCTGCCTCCCCCTCCTCTCCTCTTTCTGTTTCTGTATATAACATCTAATAAAAGCAGGGCTGTTAATTTGCTCCCACCATCAAAATGACAAGGTTTTTATTAGGCACCGACCTTTAAAGGGGACGCAGGTTCCTATTTTATCTGAGTGTTTGAGAGAGATGCTGACGTGAGACAAAATGTTGTAGAAAGAAAAAAATTGCTCTCTCTATTTACATTAATCTTTAATCTCTAATAATTAATCTTAATATTTTCAAGGTGCTGTACACACCTTTGCTCCCTATCTCTGTCTGCAACATATCCTATCTTAGTCCTATCTGTGATGCAGTAAAAATATTTGTTTCTTTAAAAAAAAAGTCAGAATGTTTCGGGAAAAGTTTGT
>JAOVVB010071642.1:0-13976 GCA_028570985.1 Heterobranchus longifilis
TCAAAATGAGAATCAAATTTTTTTCCACTCAAAATTAAGATCGAGTTTTCTCCCACAATTCTTTAATTTTTAAAGAAACAGATGTTTATTGCAGTTCATATTGTCTTCATGCAGACAACACAAGCAACACGATCATCAGCTAAAAATCCCAAATCCAATTTAAAAATCCCAAATCCCTTTTTGACGAGGGAACCACGGCGATGCTAGCTTCCGGGTCGGCCTATAAAAACACGCCATCCCTTCTGCTCGCTGTATTTTTAATTTCAGATTTGAACTGGTTGACTTGCTTTTGTCAGGTTTCGTTCTGGGGATTGTTCTGAGCCGCAGAGTCCCAGAAGGTCGCCCCCTGCTGTTCTTCTTCAGCGTCAGCGTCGGTCTGCTGCTCGGCACCGTGCTGCTGCACGCCGGGCTGCAGCATCTGGGAGTCGACCTCTCCTGGTCAGTCTGTTGATGTTGACGAGTCCGTTATGATAATAAACTCTACGAGATGAAGTACATTTGTAAATATTAACATCTATTCCACAGGTCTATTGCTTTGGCTAAGAAATGGTGCAGCCGTGCGGAGTGGATTCGTTTGGACTCGGTGCCGTTCTCCTCTCTGACTCGGGACTGCGGCGCCCTGCTGGGTTTGGGTCTGGCTCAGTACTGGAAGCCGGGCGGATGGTCTCTGCCCTGGGCTCCGCGGGCTTTGTCTCTGGCCGTTTCCTCCATGGGACTCTACCACGTCAATCGCCTGCCGCTGCCGGTGCGACCGCAGGGACTCTTCTACGGTCTGTACTTCGTCAAATTCGTCATCGTGCCTCAGATCGTCATGGTGCTCGTTCCCGGACTGGTTCACCTTTTCACACACAAAAAGAAGAAAGACTAGAAACTGTTTTCTGTCTTTCACATCTGCCAGGACTACAGCTTCCTCTTGAGTTTCTGTCAGCACTTTAAATGTCTTTTTTTTATGAATTTCATGGGTGTGCAAAGGCTGTCGGTACTCACTCCTCATTGTTTTTTTTTTGTTCTGTTACAATTCAGCTGGCAAGGGTCTTCAGTCAGTGACTTCATGTTTTTTTTAAAGAGTTTACACGATCCTTAAGTGTTGGGATTGTTTTCATTTACTGCACATTTGCAGTAAATCTATATAATAAGTGTTACGACGTAGTATTTTTAGGTATTGATACATGACTTGAAAACCTTATTTGGCAGGGTTTAGCTTTTGAATGTTAGCAGAGAAGCTGTGGGAAAAAAACAAAACATCAACTGTACTCACAACTTTATTAACAATGTTTCAGCCGTCAAAACTTCATCAGGGTAAATCAGATGAAAAACAATATGAAGGTCTGAGACCGAAACATTATTCATAAAGTGAGTGGTGAAGACATTTAAGAGGTTTTGATCATTAAGACTTTCTGGTCTGCAAGAACTTTATAGTAGCTGTTACCCACGAAAAGCACTGCAGTCCTGTAACGGTCTTATATAACAGTTAAAAATATCAAGGCAGCAGAACCAGAGATATCTTCGTTTTTATTCCACAGATTCTCTCTTGTCAAAACGTGGCACCTATATTACCCACAATGCAATTGGTCAGAGATTCAGGGTCGATCGTAGTTATCAAACAGAATGTAACTGTGTTGACCGTGGATGTATAATAAAACCGCCGCCGCTCAGCCTTGCAGCAACGTTTTTTCCAGTGGCCACTCGCGGTACTGCAACGAAAAATCCCCCTGCAGCCCAGAAACATTTTCTCCACAGACCACCAACTCCTGCTGCCGTGCAGTGAACGCTGTCACCAGTGCGAGACAGACTGGTGAAAAACAGATCGGGTTTCTGTTACGGATCGGGTAGCGACACGGTTATTTGAACTCTGCTGCTACAACGTGACGTTGTAGTGAATAAATACGAGGCCGAGCGCAGTGCGGCGGCTTCGGTCTGTCCGTTTCTTGAAGCCGCTTTAAGACGCAGCGCAGAGATGGACATTTCCAACACGTTATCTTTATTTGGGCTTGTTTTACTCACGTTTGAGGTGACTCGTCGGAGGCGTCCGCCGGCTCGATGTTGAATCTTGTTGATGAAGGCTCGTGTGGTTAAAAAATAAAAAAATAAATCAAACTCTTCGATCCCACATTCATTCAACAAACAGGCCTTTACAACAATCAAAGGAGGCAAAACTCACATCAAATAAGCAAACTTAGATTGTTTAAGCGTTTGAGAACCGTCTCTCGTCAGCGTCTGCAGGTGCACAATTCTCCACACCTGTTTCTTATTAATTGGCTGTGGGGAATTGTAGTCTTTGTACTTTGCCTACAGAAGCTACCAAAACTGGCTCTAACACGCAGCAATAATCTACTTTATATTTCATTATACATGAAGACGTGACTCACCTTGTAAATAACGAGATAGACCCTGTCTTTTAACCCTTCATAGCTAGCTAGCTAGCTGCTAACTTAAAGACCCCCTCCGGTGAAAATCAAGTGTTTAACCATGTTAACGTGTCTGTGTGGTGTTTTTTTTATTTGTTACTTATCATGAGAGATGAGCAGTCAGCACCAGGACTGAGATCTGGAGGTTTTATGACATCATATGTCTACGGAACCAATTGAGTCAACTTGCGGCTGGTGTATTTATTAGCATAACTATGGCAACGGTGGTGGGCGGGGCTTGAGGCCAGATCTAGAATTTCTTAATGAGGGAGCAGAGTAGATGTACGTCCAGCTGCTTTTCAGTTGTTTTTTTTAAACTTTTTTGTGGGTTGAATTTTTACGTATTTTAAAACGTGACTTTAATTGTTGACTCACAATACACAGTATGCCAGTTAAGTTGTGTAAACACATTCGGTAATTACGACAGAGATGCAGGTGTGTTATGCTAGTAGCGGCTAACGAGGTCGAGCTGCAGAGGTCTCCCTTCTTTCTAACATCACACCCCCAGATTTATAAAAATAAAAAATAAATTCAAATTTGTCGTCTTCAGCCCCATCAGACGCTGATGCAAGTGACATCACTTGAGGCAAAAAAAAAAATGGATGGAGTTACCCTTTAAAATTGCACAACATTGGCATTAAATAACATACTGTGTAAAATTCAACAATTAAAAGTCTCAGATGGAGCGTTTCCAGAGAAAAGCACCATGGTTTTGGTTAAAAGGTCAATAAATGTACGACGATAATGAAATCCAATGCAACAGCACTGCTGATTTGAACATTAATAGCTTTAAAAATGCAATATTTCTGGGAGATGTATTGAATTATATAATACAGAAGCTTGTTACTCTGTCGACGCACTGGTGTTTTATGGTGTTTTATGGTGTTTTGTGGACCGAAATCGTCCAAATTAAATGTGTGTTCTATACAGATATTCGGTAAAATAAATGACTGACATGCAGGGCGTGTTTCAGTTGGTAACCATTTATAAATATGTTCTTTTTTTTTCTCCAATACATAGGTTCGACTGTACAGATTACAATCAGTTATCATGAGATAAAAACACATTCTTTTTTATTGTTTTTAATTAAACTTTTTATCACAGCGATCTGAAAGCTCACATTTACAGACAAGAGAACTCTGCTCAGCAAGCAAATACATTGGAAATAAAATAAAAAAAAGAAACCTTTTGCTTTTTGTCTGGTGAGGTTGAAGGAAAAAATGATAAGGACAGTCCAGGGATAGCAGTCTCCCTTTTCTTGCTCCGAACGTCGCGTCGCACGCCAGAGTCGGAGCGCTGCTCCTGTACACGCTTCTGCTTGAGCTCATGGAAAGAATAGAACATGCATCAGACTATTTACAGCAAACTAATATACAGAGACAGCTGGAAACCATACACCCTCTTCTTAAATTAAGTATAATACAGTTTATACCTTCATTTCTATAAAGATAAGTATAGGGCATCTCTCTGGGAGCAAACTGAGAATGAACGGTCCCTCTTTAGATATTCTTTATCAGAGAAACGAAAATAAAACGTTACAGACAAATGGTCTATAACTTTTCCCACATATACAAATAACTTCTCATTATTCCACTTTCTCTGTCACCCCAAACTCCAAATATGGAGTTTCTGGGCACTGAAACCTCACATACTTTTTTTTTTTTTTTTTTTTTGCAGTAGATTCGACTTAATTTCAAGACGTGTGCAAGACCAGCGGATTAGACTGGCTAATTTAGAGATCGAGGACTTTTTTTTAATGATGTGGAATACTTAAATATGAAACTTGCTTCACGAATATCTGAGTCAGTATATACAGCTTGTGCTAGAAAGTCTATACATCTTCACCAGTTTTAAAAACATTGTTTGCTCTTCATATTGTCATTCATCACTGCTTTGTAAATCATATAATAATAACAATAACAATAATAATAATAATAAGTGTCTATGATAGTCTGGTATCTGCCTGATCACACACCCACTTTCTCCAAAATTCAACAATCGTAACAACAAAGTAAGTAAAAATACATAAAGTGCACCCTTTAGTTAAGAACTTAACAGGCATTTTTAGTGCAGAAGTGACAGAATAAAAATGCATTGTGGGTAAAAAGAAACGACACGAAGTAATGCAGGAGAAAGGGAAACGTCGTGTATGCATTTGCTTGCTTTTAATCGCTGAGCACTATCCATGTTAACCCATCACTAGCATATGTTCTCTGTCGCAGGAATATTAATGACCTCCGGAGGAGGGACACACGCCAACTTTGATTAAAAAAAAATCACCTGCAGGATTTTAGATTCCACATTTGACCCCAAAATCAGTCGATTTCAGATTCCTGTAGCCAAAGACTCAAACTTACGGAAGCCTGTTGCGTTCTTTTGAGAGAAAAAAGTGCCCTGTTTTTCTGAATTAATGAGATAATTCATAATTTTATTAATTATTATTATTATTATTATTTTACATGAAAACGTATCTCATTCATTCAGAAAAACAGGGCAGAATATATTTTCTCAAGTGAATGCAATAAATACTCTTCCGTACAAACTCATTTATCGCATTAGTATTTTTACGATTTAAAAATTAAAAATTTTAAAAAAAGAAACACGATTTGACTGACAGGAAATGAACATTCTCTGGTTCTAGCTGCTGCAATGTTTTTGTATCATTATAAGCTGAATATTTCTGTGTTTTGGACTGAAACAAGACAAAACAAGACATCACATTGGATTATACTGGGCGTATTTTACTATTTTCTGACATTTTGCAGGAAAATCTGCAGATTAGCCCTTTAAAACCGGGTGTGACGTTTGTGTGCTTCTGAGCGATGTGAGCGTGTTTTTATTGATTTAAAAAGAAAACATGTGAATGAACAATAGGGCAAAGACAATGATTTACAATAAAAGCCAAATGTTTAAGCTTTCAAATGGTTTTTATTTCATGTTTTTATTTGCCTCAGAGATTAAAAAATAATAATATAATAAATAATCGTTGACAATTAAGTCACCAGTAGCTCTTACTTTTATCATAATTAGCTTTTTTCTTACTTAATTAATTTATTATTATTATATTATTATTATTATTAATAATAACATTATGATTATTAGTATTGTTTTTCATGTAATTTTCTTTTTTATTATTATTATTATTATTATTATCAAAATGTATTTTATTATATTTATTGTTGGTTTCAGTCAGCTATTTATTTTTTATTGAAGTAATGTTTATCTGTAATTAATTAATTAATATCTGTGCATATCTGAATATCGATGAAACATTTGATCAAACAAAAAAAGAAAAAAAAAAATACAATTCTGTCAAGTTTTTCAGAAAACCTTCAGGTTTTAGGAGGTCGTTTTAGAAAGTTTTTTCTTTTTTTTTCAGAGGCAGTCTTGAGTTTTAATGAGTTAATAAAGTTAATAAAGAAAGAAAATATTGTTAGTTGCAGCCTTCACATCAGCGAGGACGTATTGCAGCACAGAAAGCATTTTCTTGCGTTACACCACGACAAAATCCTTTTTATTTCGACACAATCGAGGTAATTAAATCACTTAAAGTTGGTGGATGTCCCTCGCTCGGTTTCGTCCATATGACTAGCAGTGGGACACAAAGGCAGGGTTAAACAGAATACAATTCAAACGCAAACTATGTTTTCTTTCTATGTACAATATATAACTTAATTATAAATATTGTCATTTTTCTCTAAGTACTGAGTTGTTTGAGCCATTTTTGTATTTTTCTGAGCAATGTACAGTATTGAACATATAATATTGTATTACATAGAATAGAGCCTACTAGCAACCTCGGTTAAGAGCACACTTTGAAAGAACAGAAGATGGATACAGAGTCCACGAGTTCGAGTCCGATGATTTTCACTCTTTAACGCTCCCGCCTGTCGCGTGGGAACTTTGTGCCGCGCAACATTTTGGAAAGTGCTCCGGTCTTTGATTCAGAACTCCGTTAAGCCCACCTGTGTGCAGAATATGATAATGAAACTTCTCACTGTTAGTTATGGGTTGTTTTTTTTTTTTTTAAGATAATACCTTAAGTGTGTGTGGTTTTCTCTCTCGGATGAGTTCTTTAAGATGTCCGTGTCACATACACGAGGGTCTAAGCTAAATATGTTTCTCCTCTCACGCCCAGTCCGACCGACCAATCACAGACCAGCCATCACACATTCGACTCCACAAATGGTCTCTTTGGTTTGATGGGGGAGGTGGGGCCTTGGGTCCGGGAGTCGCGCGACAGCTGGCGGTACATGTTGTCCTGGTACGCCTGTGCCACGGGCAGAGTCCTCGCCACCTTCACGTCCGGGTACGTGGGCACCTGGCTGACCCGCTCCAGGATGTCCCCGCCGCCGCCGCCGCCGCCGCCGCCGCCGCCGCGGGAGCCGTTGGCCAGCTTGCCCAGCGAGGGCGGCTGCGTCTGGGAGTAGTAGTCCTCCTCCAACAGGTGTCCGTTTTGGGCGTTGTTGGTTTTGTTGTAGTAGGCGATGTTGCCCAGCGAGGCGGGGGGGCTGTAGGTGGAGCCTTGCTGGACCAGCTGTCCGGGCGACGTGGGGCTGATGGCGGAGTCCATGGACGTCATGCCCCTGGACCGCGAGGGCTGGTGCAGGTACTGCTGAGTCCGCGCCGTCTTGTCTATGATGCCCATGAAGGGCGTGTTCCGAGAGCGCGTGGTCTCGCCGGGATACCCGCCCTGGGAGGGGGAGATGGGAGACATGTCGTCGCAGGCGCGCTGCTCGTACGTGGCCTGCAGGGGGATCTCCATCTGCTGAATGGAAGAGGAAGGCCGGAAACCGGGCGCCAGGTTCGAGGTGGATCCCGTCGAGATGTTGTTGCTGGACGGGGAGAATCGCAGGCCGACGCTCTGAGAGTGGATGAGCGGCCGCGGCGTGGGCACGTGCTGCTTCATCTCGGTGGTGTTGGCGCTGACGGGGCGTCGCACCATGTGGGGGATTTCGGGAGAGCCCAGCTGGCACGGGGGCATGGCGTTGGCTCGCTCCAGCACGTGTTCGGAGACCGGGTAGTACGCGGCCGACTGGCTGCGGCTGATCTGAGGCGTCTGGCTGTAGCGGATGCCCCCCGGGCCCCCGCTGCTGGCGCGGTAGGCAGAGGAGGGGCGCTGGGGTAACTCGTCCTTCAACAGACCCGACTCCATGACCCCTCCTCGGCCGCCGTGCTGACAGAGGGCGCCGGAGCTGAGGCTGGCCTGCACCTGCGGCATGGAGCGTCCGTCCAGGGAGGGCTGGTACACCAGGCGGCTCTCGACGTCCCCCTGGTAGCGACCGCCGCCCATGGAGTGGCCCATCTGGCCGCCGTAGAGGCTGTTGCCCATCACGCCGCCGGGCTGGTTCGTGCGCACGATTTGGGCGATGGACGGCTGCAGGCGGAGGCCTTGCGCCTGGTGGTGCTGCGAGGACAGCGAGGGCTGAGAGCTCAGCTGGAACGAACGCTGGCTGCTCATCTTAGAGAGGGGAGATTTGGGTCGTCCGGGGAGCTGCTCCGTCTGGTAGCGCACGGGAGACCCGGACTGCGACCTGTACAGACAAACGCTCTCCACGGGCGGGCTGGCTCTGTACTGAGCGGCGCGACGTAAAGGGGAAGGCGGCGGGCTCTGGTGGTCCATAGAAGGCGGGCTGAAGCCGTAGGACGACTGGTGCACCGGGGAGGTGTGCGGCGGGCTGTGCCGGTAGTGGTTCTGATGCGTCGGGGAGAGGGACGGCGACGTGGGCTGGTACGAGCCGCGGGTCGGAGAGGACATGGAGGACGAGGTGGGGTGATATTCGTAGGGCTGGCCCATGGGAGAACCTCCTAAATAGATCTGATCCGGGTGCGTCGGGGAGAGCGGCGGGCTCTGAATGACGGGAAGGCTGGACGGATTGGCGAGAGAGTCGGGCGGGGGCAGACCCACGGACATGGCCTCCAGCTCCTGCTCCAGGTAGTCCTCGTCCTCAAACAGGTCCTGGACGGGCTCCATGTCCTCCAGACGGGGCTCCGGGGGAGGAGGGAGAGGCATGGACAGGGACAGGGACAGGGACTCCTCGTCTTCGGGGGGAGGCGTAGGAGGAGGGGAGGGAGGAGGCTCCAGCTCCAGGTCCTGCTGCTGCGCGTGCTCCTCCAGGCTGAGCTGGTGGTACTCCTCCTCCACCCTCTGGAGCAGCCGCTGGATCTCTCGGTTGTTGGGGCACTGCTTCATGGCTTCGTTCAGGTCCTCTAAGGCTTCAGGAAATTGTCTGGAAATAAGAGAATGATGGTTATTTTTTGAGGGAAAGTCACATTTGTGTATTGGGGGGTTTTAGCGCGCCGATTTGTACAGAGATGGATCTCCGGCCAAAGCACGCCCGACCCGCCTCCGAGGGGGCTGCGGCGACGTCGTGCTGACGATGTGACGACCCCCCCGTCATGTTTGTGCAGGAGACCGGAGAGAAAGACGCGTTTAAAAGTCTCTTTTGTAGCTTCTAACTGAATCTCTGTGGTCTTTTTTAATAATAAAATAAATGGGGGACTTTTATTGTGAAGAATTTATAGGAAATTAAGTATGTTTATCCACCGTTTTACAGCCGCTCCTTCTTGTCGGCTTCTAAATAGCAACAGCAATGAAGTAACATGCTACATATTTGTGAATTCGGGTAACTTTTATAAACCTGAAAATATATGGTTGCTGTGTACTGACTCCGGGGACGTCTGTGCCACAAACACCAGGCTGTCAGATCTGTGCAGAGCACCGGAACAAAAACACTGACACATCACCGACAGTATAGTCTGGCTGTTGTATTATGTTTAAAAATACAACAACGGCCAAAACAGAGCTGTAGCCCCCGACAACACACGCCACTGAAGATTTGCATGGAAATGTAAATCCCCGCCGTGCCGAGTCAAAAGGAAAAGGGGCTTCAAAGCGATAAATATTGACGAGACGTCACGACGAGACGCGAGAGAAGAACCTACTGTAGCTGCAGAGACGATTTCAAATGTACAGAAAAGAGTTTTTCACATATTGAATTGATTATGAAGTGCAGAGGGATGAAAGGAGCGTACCTGCTGCTGCGCTTGGCGCGTGCTCTGGCATAGTATGCCTCGTATGATTTTGGTTTCAGCTCAAGTGCCTTTGTAGCAAATTCCTCAGCCATCCCAAAGTCCTGGAGAGATTACACAAAACACGACGGATTTCAAGACATGGGGAGAAATTATAATCAACGGCGTTATTGGTTATTTAGTTAATTTAATTAAAATAAGTCTGCTTAAATAAATCCCTGAAACTGTGACAGTTTTCGCTCATCCTCTGCAGACTTACGTTCATTTTCCTCCGACATCGGGACAGGTTGAGGAAGAGCGATACTTTGAGTTCCCTGAATGTCTTGAGGTCCTCGCTGAAGCCTTCGCGTGGAAACTTTTTGAGGGCGTACTGATAACGCTGCGCTGCCTCCTTCACCTTCCCCTTCTGTCGGAAACAAACACAGAGACGTCCGTTTATCCTGAAACAAACCTCCACACACATCAGCTGCAGCAGAGATACATTTATCATCTGTTAATAACTTGTTCTCAGAGAAGAGAATCTGGTTTTCACTGCAGGTTAATTACGAAAGCCTTAATTCTATTTGGTTGTTATTGACAATAAAATACCAAATTAATGTATTGCAATACAATTACTAAACATGCAGAGTCACAATTAACATGTATAAACTTAAAAACTTTAATATAAAAAATGTAATAAAATAAATATAAAATAACGTAAAATGTAATAACAAAATATAGGAACTAATAAAAAAAAAAATCAATTAAAGAAAAACAGTAAATACTATATATTAAAAGATATTTAAAATATAATAAAATAAATAAATAAAATATAATAAATAAATATAAAATAAAGTAAAATGTAATAACAAAATATAGGAACTAATAAAAAAAAAATCCATTAAAGAAAAACAGTAAATAGTATATATTAAAAGATATTTAAAATATAATGAAATAAATAAATTAAATATAATAAATAAATATAAAATAACATAAAATGTAATAACCATTAAAGAAATACATGAAAGAAAAACAGTAAATATTAAAAGACATCTAAAATATAATAAAATACAACAGAGCAAAAATACCAAATAAAATAACATAATAAATAAAATAATAATAAGGTATAATAAAATAAAATGTAATAATAACAAAATATAATAAGCAATTAAAAATCAATTAATAAAAAACAGTAAATATAAAAAGACATAAAAATATAATTACAAAATAACATATTCAATAAAATAATAATAAAAAAATACAAATAAATAAAATGTAATAACAACATATAAGAAGCAATATAAATACATAATATAAAAAAATATATAATATAAAAGCAATAAAAATATACAGTAAAGAAAATATATAATAAATTCAGCTTTAATTCAATCAATTCATTTTATTTTTTATTCTTCGTCTTTTTATTGTGTGCTTTGTCACGTGTATTAACGGTGCTTTTTACTTTGTTTTAAACTGTGAGATGCACCGATACCACGCTCGGTGAATAAACGTGATCTGACATGGATACCACACTGTGAATAAATGAGAAACGTGAAAAGGCGCGGCGGCGGTCTGACCTTGTAGAAGCCGTCCCCCTCCTCGATGAGTTTGCTGAGTAAGATGATCATGATGTCGGGTTTGGACGTGGCCATGGCCCAGGTGGCCGGACCTGCGTAACACAGGGAGGAGCAGATGAAAACAAAAAACACAGTGAGAAAAGACACACAGCGACACGCAGAGGAGGAAGGAAGGAGCGACTGGGAGTCACACAACAACAACAACAACAACAACACCACCAACACCAACAACAACAACAACAACAACAACAACAACAACAGGGATGAGGACAACAGCCAAAATGTGGGAATGGAGGAGAGAAGACGGGCAATCCACTGCAGAGAAAAGATTACAAAAGTCTGCTGTGACACCTGGAGAACACCGGGACACCTGGGTCAGATACCACTCGCCAATAATTAAAGGTTTTTTGTTTGTTTTTTTAACCCTGCTGGGAGTCGAGTTTTAATTAAAGTGCAGAATGAGCACAAATGGTTGATTAAACTGTAGAAATTCTGTGGCCCAGTAGAACAAAACAAACGCTGTCATGTGTTTTTCTATTGACACACATTTTCTGTCTTTCTGTCATTCTTGATACGACTGACTGATTCAGAGATCTGATCAGGAAAAACAGGAAAAACTTCTATTTAAAAACAAAAAGAGAAAAAAACAGACACTGCAGACTTGATGACTGAAAAACAGGGCTGCTGCATTACGGCAAAAATCATATAATCGTGATTATTTTGGTCAATATTGAGTTATTTCAACTTCTCTTTTCATGTGTGAAACAGGTAAATTTATTTTTCTTTCTGGTTCATTTATTCAAAATTTCTTCTATGTTTTTTTTTTTTTTTTTCATTTGTGAAAACAGGTGGAAAAAAAGTTTTGGCAAGTGATTTTTTTTCTTTTGTCAGCATCATTTTTTTACGTTTTTTTTTTTCCATCTGTGAAATCAACTGAAAAACAAATAAATAAATAAATAAATAAATGAATGAATGTATGTTAAAAAAGAGATAAATAAAATAAATTATGTATATATATATATATATATATATATATAAATATATATATGTATAGATGAAATATGCTGTAGTGCACTGCCACAATCTATTAAAAACTCATAAATTCAACATTTTGGTAAACGATTTTCAACATATTCCAGTCAGTAACGTGAAAACGCACCGCTGTAAAGGAAAGGGGTGCGCTGGATTTATAACACAAGACAAAATCTGAATGCGGCACAATAATCGTTTTATCTCGTTTATCTTGTTTTCATCATCGTTAGAAGCCAAAATCGTAATTGAAAGTAAAATCTCATTGATCGCCGTACTGAAAAATCAAACAATCCCTCGACTGAAACGGAGGTGTCTCTTCTGATTCTGCACGACAGCAATCCTTGACACACACACACACACGCACACACACACACATACACCACAGAGGTGAAAAGGAAAGGGGGGGGGTCTTGCACAAGGAGACGGGTACGATAAACAAAAAGAGGCAAGCAGGAGGGACACGACGGAGCTCTGCAGGCTGTCCTGGTGGTGGAGAGGAGGGGAGGGATGCTGCTGACTGGCCTAGCTGACACTGAGGAAACGTCTGCAGGATGAACGATGCACACGTGGTTTATCACCTCAGTCTGTGGTGGCGGTGGCACAGAGCAAGTACAAATACATGCATTTTCCGCTAAATCACTAGAGTTGTTCCGATACCGATACCAGTATCGGAAATGCCTCCGATACTGCCTACAGTGCTGGATCGGGTATCGGCGAGTCTATGCACTGATCCGATACCACGAAATTTAACCCTGAAACTTTGATAAACGGCGTTTTTTTCTTCCTCGTCGCTCTAAAACAGAAGCCGACACAGCAAGATCCCGCTGCAACTGCTGCTTTTAGAGCAAAGAAGAAAAATGTATTTCCGGTTTGGTCTTCTAGCAGAGATGTAACGGAACGATGTATTTGTTCATGATTTACAAAGAGTTTATCCGGAGCCAGGCAATGCAACAATGACAGCAATCACATCCATACAGGGTTAGTAGTAGATCACATCGTCCATGATAATATATCATGATATCAACGATATAGTGACGTGATGAAGTTGAGGTATTTGGTGCGCAGCCTACGTGTTCTCGTCACCGTGGCAACGGACCAGAAAGAAAACAAAAACAAACAAACAAACATGTCTGAAAGCGAGGATTTAATACCAAAACGGGAAGCTAATAAATGCTGCTGCTGCAATCACCAATAACACATTACTCAGTATTTTTCTTTTTTATATCGTCATGAATATCGCTGCCGCAGATTACCCTGATATTACTTTAAGGCGATATTGCCCACCTCTATATTACAGCTGGTGGAAAAAAAAAAAAAAGAATATATTTTCTTAAACGCACTGGTATCGGATCGGTACTCGGTATCGGCCGATACGCAAGTTCAGATATCGGAATCGGTATCGGGAAAGAAAAAAACATGGTATCGGAACATCTCTATAAAATCACGACCACGCGAGTGGGCTCCCGTCATGCATCTGTGGGGATGGAGAGGTCGACACCTCGATACGACGTCACAAGGCTGGAGGCCGGGCATGCTGTCAGTAACCACTTTAGATTGTTAGCATCTACCTCTAGGACAATCCCGACTGCTGCACACTGTCGGTGCTAACACCTTTTTGCGTGTCATTATTTGTCAGTTAGAGAAGGTTTTTGGGAGCTAAGCTGGGCCTGCCGACACTTTTAGGACGACACAGACAACACAGAGAGAGGAGATAGAGCTGTCAAAATGCCTGGTGGGGTGAGAAGTCGACAGCCTTGGCTTTACCTCGGGGCCGACTGGGCAGCGTCTGACATCCTGGTGCCGGAGAGAGAGGCGGGGGATAGGAGCAAGAGAGGGTGAGAGGAGGAGGAGGAGGAGGAGGAGGAGGAGGAGGAGGAGGGGGGGGGGGGGGAGGAGGAGGGGGGAGGGGGGGAGGGGGAGGGGGGGGGGCGGGGAGTAGGGGGGGGGG
>JAOVVB010071678.1:0-13974 GCA_028570985.1 Heterobranchus longifilis
ACTAATATGACTGTTTATTTATCGCTATCGCAATATTCAACAATATTATTGCATATTTTCCTCAAATCATGCAGCCCTAGACCCTTCCATTAACTTTCATCAAAATCGGGCCAGTATGTAGTTTTTCTGTAATCCTGCTGACAAAACAACAAACCGAGCCAAAAACACAACACATAAACATAACCTTATCCCCTGCCACTACTATTCAGGTGCATTCGTGTTATCGTGCCACATAATCGGGTGTGCATTTTGTGCAAATGGTGGAAAAACACAGACACGCATGCATGTGCGACGTACAGCACATTTGGTAAACAGAAGCGATGACTCACTCACCTCCTGGACCATTTCCTTAATGAGCTTGTTTGCTGCTCTCAGATCTTCTGGGTGAGTGCTGTTCAATAAGCGCGACAGCATCTACAAAAACAGGATAGGACAGAAGAGGGAGAGGAAAGAAAAGAGGAAGAGAACTTTGTAAACTCTTGGTCCCTTGATGATTCTCCCAGAGAGAAAGAGTTTCACTTTAAAAAGGGATTTGATGGATACAGAACTTTTTTTTTTTTTAAACAGAAATCAACTCCTTCCTTTTGAAACCCAATCAAAGTTTGCCTCTTCATAAATCACTCATACCTTGGATTTCTCCTCATCCTCAAAGATGACATTTTTGTCTCTGGGTGGAGGGGGTGGGAGGGGCTTGTCGTCAGGAAGTGCAGGATCCAGCTTGACAATGCCTGGAAGAGAACAAGGACAACTATTTTGGTATCCGTGTCTTTACTCGTACAATATACCTCTTCTAATATTTGTGTTCATTGACAAATCACATACATAGAAAATTTAATTCTATTATGTTTAGCTTTCTAATTTGTGTGCTAATGTGCTATAAGATTTTACATCTACTGTTGCAGTAAGATTTTAAAAGTACTGATTTTGTTTCCCTTGTTCCCTTTATTTTTTCCGAGACAATGTTCTGACTATGTATCAGTTTGTCAGTATTCATACAGTGCTTTGGCAATACTGTATCTGATTATCCTTAAGCCATTTTAATTTGAAGAAAAACAAAACACTTGCACCATTTCCGGTACAAAAGCATGACATACTCTCCAACAAGTCTGTACGCTCCCTTGTATTGGACTTTAAAGGAGAAGGATGTTTTGGCAAAGTTGCCAAGTGCATCAACCTACATGAGACCGCCTGCTGACTGCTGCGGGATACGATTAGGAGTATTTCATCAGTGAGCACGGCTCACCCAATCCAGGATGCAAACTAATGACACCAGAAGAGTACAGTGAGATAACCGGCTACCGGTCCCAAATTACAGAGTGGATTTTTAACAATTCCGGCAATTTGGATCAAGTGTGAGACGAGAATCACGTCCGGGAAAGCCCTAACGCACTAACGCCCTAACGCCTTTGAGTTGATGTCCGTCTGCCACCGGGATGATTCAGATGATTATGACGAGTCTCTCAGCGACTCAGAAACTGACAAAGAGTCAACTACCTGAAGATGTAGCGTCCCAAGCACCGATAGCTATGATACAGCTCCGCACTGCTGCAGTGCCCAGTGATGCACAATTCTGATCCTCCAACTCCACCTTGCAGGACTTCCTTTCAGAGAGAGACATCTGGGACTTCCAGTGATGAAGACGATGACCCACATACTTCTATGGTCCTCCAACTCCACCTCTCAGGACGCGCTCACAGAGAGAGACCATCCGAGAGTTTCAGCGATGAGATAGAGCCAATGACAGAGCCTGAGCTGCCGCTGGCTCACATGATGGAGTCAAATACTACTTCCACTCATGAAGAGTCAGACGCTGCAGCTACACCCGACTATGACAATTCAGACGCTGCTTGTTTATCAAATGCCAGTGTTACCAATGACGACAGCGCTTCAGCCACCAGTAATTCAAAGGATGGTGCTGCAGCTGCCATTACACCTGTATCACCTGACCTGGACGCTGTCAGCATTGACCCGGATAGAGTCGGCAGGATTCCCAGAGGATCTTCAAAATTCTTCAGCCGAGTAAAACGGGCAGCGATTTCCTTCTTCAGATGTCAAAAAGGTAGGCTAACTAATCTACTCTAATCTACAAAACGACCCAGACCTGTAGTATTCTCTACATGTTCCCCTTTTGCCTGCATGCGTTGGTTTCCTCTGGGTACTCCGGTTTCCTCCCATAGTCCAAAAACATGCAGAAATACTCTAAATTGTCCCATTGATCTGTGACCTTACTGTTTTCTTTAAGCAATATGTTACTGTGTTCAATAAAAATTTAAATACACAGATGAAGCCATCTAAAAATGTCCTCTCCCAGCCTGTTCCCAGCTCACCTCCAGCTGGTGGGAGTCTCACCCCCTCCTCCTGTTTTCTGACAGATTGTGTCTAGATTCCATTGTAAACACACCCATTTATTAATTTACAGGGTGTTACCATGATATGGTGCTTCCTTCACAAAAAACTTAATTTCATTACATTTTAATTGATTTAATTCCAGCCACTGACCAGTCAAGGACCTGTCTAGGGCCCAGCACTGAGGCATGGGAAATTCTAGGTGGCTTCATCTGTATGATTTTATTTTTTTTTGAGAATTTAGAAGAAATTAAGAATGCCTGCAAAGTGTTTTATGATGCAAGACATTTAAAAGTGGACTTTGCTTCTGAAGCTCTGCAGTGGGAGTAATGTTGAAATCATGTGTAACTTGAGTACAGTAGCGAGATGTAACATGCACAACACCCAAAGCACTTCAGCAAGTCATTATGAAAATAATGACTAAAGCCTCATGATAGTGATAGAGTTTCAGTGTGACCATTAAAAAGATTTTCAGATACCCTATAAAGCTCAGCTGGATCATATTCTGCAAATATTTGGGATGTTAAGAGGAAGAAGGCCATTTGGCTTCTTATAAACAAGTATTTATTTTAGTTTTTATTTATTTATATATATAATTATTACATGCATAGACATACAGACACACAGCTACCAAACCTGGTAATCTAACTCTGGATGCTGTGTAAATTCATTGTGCCTGCCTGTTGTTTGCCAAGAAATAGTTCCAGCAAGTAACACCCTCTAAAACCACAAAAAGGTTTTTTTACATCTCTGTGTACATGCCTGAAACATTAACCTCATTTAGCCTCGTTTTAGCAACCGCCATTTTAAACACACGTAAAAGCTTTGAAATGCACCAGCGGGGTATTTACCGGCATATTCTATGTCATAGAACGAAACATGAAAATCTCTGAAGCTTGTGTTAATCACAGACCTTATTTTAGACGTCTAAATAAAAACACTTTTTAAAAAACCCCATCGACTCTGAGGCGAGGGAACTGGAAGTGCTAAAATGCAAATTTCCGGGTTTTAAAACCACAAACTTAAGCGCCCTATTAAAATAAAAGAGACAATTGCATTCTGTCAAAATGCACCATAAACCAATGCGCTACAGATATAGTTCATACACAACCCTACATAAATCTTGGTTATACTGCAGTAACGTAGGACAACTATTCAACTTTGGTGGAAACATTTTTAAGATCACACTAGATTCAAGTAAGCATGACTAAGCATGAAGAAAGACATTAGTCTCATGCTTGTAGCGCATCACCATAGAAAGGAGAACTGATACTGTCTTGTGAAAAACACTATTTGTGAATCCAGAGAAAATATCAGGAACCAAAAAGCAAATTATCAGTGAAATGTGGGAACTAAAAAGCACATTTATAAACCACTGTATGGCCAACGTATGGAATAACACACCAAGCATGAAGAGAACGAGAAACCTCAAGCTAAAGAAACGTGTCCTTTATCTTGACGGTTTGTCATGTTCTCTTCTTCTGGAGCGCTCACCCTGTTTTTTCAGCATCTGATAGGCGTCTGCTATCTTGGTCTCATCAGGCAGCCTCACCGTCCAGCTGTACATTATTTCTAACACTTTCTTCTTCACTGGCTCTGGAGCCCGGGCACCCAAATACTGCAGAGAAGAAAGGATTAATGCAACTGTTAGAGGAAAATATGTTTATCCTTCAACAACTAGACAGGGTTCAAAATGCCAGACTTTTCCAGATTCAAATATACAGACTTCTTGGTAGATGATGTAGAAGATGACGGTGCTTTGGCAGTTTTTCCCTTAATCCCTCATATTATTTTCCCTTAAAAATTGAATATATAATATTATATTATTGCTCCCCCATATTTTTTAAGTCTCTTTTTATAAATAAGAGCCAAAAATGAGTTGGGAAAAGTTATATAAGTACATTTTCACGGCCCATGTGCAGCCTAGTTTATTCACTGTATCCATGGAAACGCACGACGAACGCAGTCATAAATGTTTCCTTGTGCAGAAAAGATTGTCCGTTTAATTTTCTGATAACTACATCAGCAACAAGATTAAAGGTCCAGTGTGTAGTATTTAGCTGCCTGACTTGGCAAAAATTGAATATAATATTCATTAGTATTTCTTAATTGGTATATAGTCCCATCAAAATAAGAATTATTGTTTTTATGACCTCAGAATGAGCCGTTTTTATCTGCATGGGGAGCGGGTCTCCCTCCATGGAGGCGGCCATCTTGCAGCCCAGAACGGACAAACCTGTCTCTATGGGCCTTTCGCATTTTTAAACTTAGTGGGCGCTCACTGAAAATGTACCAGTAGGAAAACGTAGAAGAAGAGTGTTTTTGCCCGGCAATATTTTGTTTGTGAGTAGTTTATGAGAAGTTTGCAACCAAAAGCTGAAAGCTAAAAACCTTTTTACCTTTTAAGTAAACAACCCTGCATTACTACCGTGAGTTTCGGTAGGTTTAGAAAAAAAAAAACATCTACATTTTCATGAGTTTCATTATGTTTAGGCACCAAAACCACATCTGTAGGTTGAGAAAAAAAACATCATGGTTTGGATTGAAAATGATTTGGATTTCCTGTGTTTTTTCCTGTGTTTTGCTCCAGTCACAATAACCGTTAATACAGGAGGTTGTCAGCCCATTCAATATGCTAATAACAACCTTCTAGCAGGGCCAGCATACCCCTACTGACCCATACGCATCAGCATTATAAGCACTGTTATCAGAGCAATCAATCGTTTGACAACAACTTGAATTTCCTGATTTTAGTGGCTTTAAACTTCATTATGCTCATTTTTTGGAGTCTGTACATCACAGCGGGTTATTGCGAGTGTAACTTTTGTCTTTTATTTTCTGAAAATGAAGTGAGGCCGTTGGTTAGGTTATCGTTCCTCTCCAGCAGTGTGGACGTACAGAGAGGGCTGATGGGAATCCAGTCATGCATATTGTCCCGTTGCGACAGCTGCTATCACTGGCACAGCAAACAGCAGCAGCAGTGATTAAGGCACAAAGTTTGAGTTGATGATTAATGGTGTGTACTTTTTGTTCTGTGGATGAAAAGAATATTGTCTTATTATTCAAGAATAATGAAAACAAAAAAAAGCAAAAGCCACAATAAAAGTATGGATTTCTCGTGTCCAGTAAACGGAGATGCATGCAACGCATTTGTTATTCAGTGTGAACGTTGTGTTTTATTGATTGCACTGCACTGGCTGCTTCTTAAAGCAGACAAGATGTGTCACCGAGCTTCGGACAGCAGAGCCA
The DNA here is from genome assembly GCA_028570985.1 of Heterobranchus longifilis. Taxonomy (NCBI): domain Eukaryota; kingdom Metazoa; phylum Chordata; class Actinopteri; order Siluriformes; family Clariidae; genus Heterobranchus; species Heterobranchus longifilis. The sequence goes on from JAOVVB010071678.1 coordinate 5,596, forward strand.
TCGAATGTACTGATACATGTTGTTAATCAAAATTCAATTTCTCTACAATGTTCGTTACAATGGGAAGTTCAGATGTTATCAGAGCAAAGAAGCGAGAACTCATTCGGGGTTTTGACACATCAGAAATATGTGCATAATCCATCATAGTCATTTCAAAATGGTGATTAGTCTGAATGTTGTTAACACATCCTGAGTTCACACTATCTAGAGGCACAAAATGACCACAAAGAGACACAAAATGACTACAAGAGGACATAAAATGATCCTTAATGCAGCAACGGTGCCTTTGCAAAATAGATGGTGGAGATAATGCTGTGTGAGAGATGCACCAGATGGCAGGCTTTGTACCCACATTTTGGAAGACAGACTAATGTGACGTTATGTAAGTTATGTAACAAAGTAAAGTAAGTCAACATTGACTTTTGGTTTCACACAGGACACAGGCAGCTGTCTCCTGGGTGAAGGTCCCGTGTTTGTTGTTGTGAAAGTCCTACGCAGATTTTGCATCGCTTTATACTATGTCATCTTATGCTTTGGCTACATTGACCTAACGTATACGGAGCATATGTGCCACACACACACACGGTGTAGTGATCTGTGAGTCACAGACAAAACAAGATGGAGAGCTTTCGTTTTGAGATTGTGTGGGATTGTTTCTTCAGTTTTTGGACACAGCACAGCGCTGTGAAACTTTCACAGTTTGTGTAATATGGCTAAGTTGAATAGATAATAATATAAACTCTCAAAACCAAACTGCCAGTACGCTCATTAGTTGTCATTAAGTCATTTCCTGTATATCGGTAGTTTAACTTAAATGAAATATAGACATTTTGTGACTCATTTCTGTGTAAAAGGGCTGTGCACACTATTTTTACGTGTGTGGAGCAGATCTCTGCGCCACTTATGTGCTGCTCTCATGGCTGGTATCGCCAGTTCCATTCATAATAATGGAAGCGTAGCGTTGCAGCGAGCGGTCCACATACGTTACATAATGTAGCCTCCCCGTTACAGCGCCATGGACGAGCAGTTGTCTCATATTTCTGTAGATGGGTGTCTGTGTACAGATGCCCTCAGACATTTTGTGCTCAGTGATTAAGAGGATGTTGTTGTCTGAGTTTTTGGTTTTCTGTTTGCTGTGTTTTTCCTCCTGTGCTCCTGTGTTTTGCTCATCTCCACACCTGCTCTGAATCTGCCTCGTTAGTCCTTCCCTGCTTCCACTTTTTCCAGCCAATCAGCTCCCTGCCTGCTCTCTAATCCCCTCATCAGATTATGCCTAACACACTAGAAGACTTTGAAAATACGTTTAAAAGTCGGACCCCCTCTGACATTTAAAGACAATGTGAGTTTTTAGTCACAGACCACAAACGTTTACGTGTCTGTGCACAGGGACCCATTGTCTCATGGTCTGTCCATGCTCATATGTTTTTTTCATATCTCTCTACTTTCTTTGTTTTCAATTTCACCTAAATCTGTCCAGTAGCAGATGATTTATGTGTCTTGTCAACTAAAATTTAACCAACACTTAGCCTCTTTTAGACTGTGTATAAACTCACTTTTGTCAACTCGGCCCAGAGCTGCAGTGCCAAGAATTTAGGCTTCTAAATGACCTGATATTTATAAGACAGATATAAAATTTTTAAAGTTTATCTCTGACAAGCTGTGGGTCTATTGCATTTCTCTACAATATGCCATTAATGTCTTGCCCACAACTCTATATCCCAGCCTGCATTCCTCCAAAAAACATCCCCACAGTTCGTTTGTACAGGGATCTTACTACGACCTGTAGTTACGTTCTCTCTCCAGCAGTCATGTATTGACGTTTTATTATGAGGTGTCTCCCTCTAGTGTTCGTTGACATTATAGCACCAAAAAACGAGAAGTAATGTGACAGAGTATTTAGAGAGAGAAACATGCTATGGCTAGTTGAAAATAAAATTAAACAGCAAGTTTTTTTTTGCTGACTGTAACAACCAGAAGTATGTGATGTCCATGTCATGGGACGTGGCGCGTCATGGGATGTCAGAAGGGATTTATTGTCTCAAATAGCATGATTTTAACCCAAGCAACGACCTTTTTTTTTTTTTTTTAACCCTACCAAGGTTTATGTTGCCTTAAAACATCAGTTTTAACAACATTAATGGCATGTTTAAAACCGCAGAATTATCGTTTAGGTATGAGGGCGAAAAACGCTCATATGGGTCGTATTTACTTCCTCTGCTAGGGGCGCTAATTTAGGAAACGCTGCTCGTATGTGTCTTATTAGAGGGTCGGAGCATACGACCTATGCAGTCGTATGGGTTGGAGGACTTACATCCACTGTTGGAGTTTACTGTATTAATAGGCTATATTTATTGTTTTAATAAAGTGAGTTGAACTAAAAGGGCAATCTATAAAGCTGTAGATGTTCTTCATTCTTTGTACATCGATACATACCAGCAGAATCCTTTAGAGCACCATTTAAAAGAATGATGTTACTGTGAAGAGTACACGAGGGGGAATATACGGACCCATGTGTACACATGTCCATACCAGCTGCCCTGTGCAGAGAATCGATATTGAATTTCACTCAGCCAGACGTAAAAACGTGATAATGTCTTGGATCACCTCTCTTGATCACTTGGTGGACAAATTATGAAGCCACAAGAATCGGAAGTGGCTTACATTGATCTGTGAAGTCTTGCCCGGGGGTTACTTGTAACCTCTCTACCAGGAGCACCTAGGTCCGCTCAATAGGGCTTGTAGGCTCAGCAATCAAATTATACAGACGCTGCCTCAGTGGGACCGGTACTGGAGTGCAGTGCAGAGGTGTGAATACATGGAGTACTGTGCTGTGCTGAAAGGGGGAACATACCCACCTAAAATAGAATCCCCATTATATTTCTCACAGGTTAATCTGTACTTACACAAGAGTCTAATCTTCACCAAGGGACACATTTAGCAGCTTTTCCATTGGGAATCGACCTTGTGCTCTAATAAAATGTTTGTTTGAGCTTTTAAATCAAAATGACCTTCATTCCATGATATTGCCAACAGTTATGAACCGTAAAATGTGACCATATCCTATAAAATCCCGGGAAGAGTCGGTGCGTCCGGAGCCATTGCCCTTTGCACAGTAAATGGTGAAAAGCACATATAGGAAAGTTCCACCACACTTATTAAACAAATCTTCCTGCAAATGTCTGGTTTGTTTAATAAAAGTGCTAGGGGGGAAAAAAATGGAAGACTTGAATGTCCTTGTTGTTTATCCAAAGTGTCGAGTTGAATACATGCAATAATGATGTGAGCAGAGTGACATTCAATCTGCGCTTTTGGAGTTAAATTTAGAAATGCATTCATTCTGAAGCCAATCTCAAAACCCATCAGCTAATCATGCATGATTAGTCTCAGGGGGGAATGGGCAATGCAATGGGACTGCAGTGCAATGATTAAGAATAATCACTTTTTACACCCACACATAAAGTCAGTATGAAAAAAAAAAATTAAAGGTAGAATTACGCATATGAGTAAATATGTGGTAGGTCTGCAGATATTCCCATGGGTTTGTTTTGCAGATAATTTAATTTGTGAACATAAAAGCAACATTAGAAGATGAGAAGTCTCTGATACTGTAGCGTGACATTTTAATGTCATAGGCCATGAAGTGTGTATGCTGTGTTTTATGGTTATTGAGGTAGTTAGACCACTGAGGAAAGGAGAGGACGAGGATAAAAAGAGAAGCTTATTGGATCCATCGTTTAAAAACGAAATATCCTAAGGGTTTGAATGAGAAGTAAGCACTGTCTTGATTTATTTGTAATGTGTTTGTGCAGAGGGCATTTCAACCATTACATTTTTAAGATTGTATTTGTTGTGTTAAATGTGTTCATTAGATTTAATATTTTTTGAATATGTATATTTATTGAACATGACTGAAAACATAGGCCACTCAGATAGGTCGACTAATGTAATGAATAAAGAAAGGCAAGGACTTGAAAGACCTTGTTGTTGCTGTAGGCGTCCAATTGAATATTGAAAAAGTTGTTTTGAGAGATACTAGGTAAAAGCAAAGGTGGGTTTTTAGCAGGTGCTTAAATTCCCTTTTGATGTATCTTCAGATACAGATGAGATCATCCCAAAAGGAGGGCAGTGCAAGGACTGGGGCAAAGGCACTGTAACTTCTTTTCTTCATCCTGCTATCAGCATTCTGCATGATTTGTAAGTGATTTAGTAAAGTGCTTGAGAGCACTGAGAGCAATAGATTGCAATATTAGAGCAAATTTGTAATGCATGTGTTTACAAGCTTCTCTATATTTAGGGAGAAAGCTCTGACCTTTGAAATATTATTTCGATGTTAGACTACCCATCTCGCCATGATCCTTACATTAAACTGGAATATTGGATCAGAGCATTGACTGTGTAGAAAAGACGGACCACACGGGCTTCATTTTTGTACAGTGGGAGAAAGTGGAGATGCGTCATCCATCATTATATACAGTCTATGAATCAGAGTCAATTACAAGACCTCACTTTTTGCCCATGGTTGCTTTGATACTATTTAACTGTAGTGCAGTTTCTGTTGTTGCTCTTTAAATAGTAAATAGACTGCATTTTGTGTAGAGTTTTATAGTCTTAGCAATCAAGTGCTTTACAACACAAGCCAGCATTTAAACATTCACACGCACACTCGCACATTGATGGCACAGCCTTTGGGAGCAATTTGTGCATCATTGTCTTGCCTAAGGACACTTCGACATGTAGTCAGACCTTCTCAATAGTGGACGACCACTCTACCTCCTGAGCTACAGCCACCGCTGTGGTCGCCTTTATATTGAATTATTGCTTTGAAAGTGACTTTCAAATAGGTGGATATCATCAGTAGAAACGGCTATATAAAATTGGGCATTATCTGCATAACACTGAAAGTTAATTTTGTGCTCAGTACTAACAGATGACAGTAAAAAGTAGTAGACCCAGAACTGAGCCTTGTGGCACTCCGTATTGAACTTTTGATGGGATGTTTTGGTTTGGGACAAAAATATGTCTGAGACCTCTACCCATGTTTTTAACGTACCGATGCAATGGACATCTATGGCTGTAAATCCAAGTACAATAATAAAGTTTATATCTAGTACAGTGTAGTCAGTGATCATCTACAATGTTCTCTTGAACACTGCATGCTATATTGGGGTTTTTTTTGGTGATCTGTCAACTGTGTGATCACTAGCTTTTCTCCCAAAATTGCTGAGGAATCCCAGTCTGTCTGTAGCTGCTGAGGTTTGTCGAATCCACTGGTCCCATGTTCGCTCTCACACAGACTGTTTATATCACTGAAAAGTTGACCTTTGAACTGTTCCATTAGCTTTGTTTCATTAACACCGTGTCACCAGGTTTAGTGTCTGTTACAGCCATGCTGCTGAAAGTCTTTGAAAGTTTATCTGGGCGTCCACATCCTGTCTTTGACATCATCAAAGAAGAGTTTCAATGCTCGCAAAAAAATTCTGTTCCTTTTGTTGGGATTGTACTCCATGGGAAATATGTGAAGCTACTACGCTGTTTCAGTTGTCAGTCACCAGACTCGCTATACGTAATTTAATTGATTTCTACAACAGACCCAGTCGCACAGGATGCTGGAAACCCTCATGAGTGTTAAACACCTTAGCTTTTCTTTCAACCAGCTGTTTCAAATTACTTGGATCTCTCTAGTGTTCATTAATGGAAAACAGCGATAAAATATTCATGGACTTAATAAAGCTAGCTCATAATAAGGTGTAATTAAATTTGCTATCTTGTTTGTGTAAACCTGAGCCACTACAAACTTAAATGATATATTTGTGATCTACAGCTGATGTTTGGATTATTCATAAGACGTTCAGTGAGAAAAGACACTTGAGACTGGAAGTGACAGGAACCAGAAAATGTATTTAACAGGCATAATAGGGAGCTTCCTGATAGAGGTTTCACGCTGGGCCTGTCTTCAGATCCACACTTACCATACGACAACAAATGATGGCTTTTACGCGGGTGGTGGGGTGTAGGCCCAGGGTTAGGGAGCTGAATTACCAAAGGCTTATCTTAGGAGGGACAAATCTGCTATAACAGAAAAGACATGAAAGATAGGCTACTGTTGAATCAGAGTGGTGATTGGATGAGAAAGCAGTACTAACCAGTTGTCTCCGTCTCAACTTGTCCGGGATGCAAACTGTTGTTTGCCTGTCTTGTCTGTTGTTTGTTTGTTTGTCTGTCTTTGTCTGTCTTATAAATATCAAACTGTTGTAAAGTCATAGTTGTAAACAGCACAATTTGTTTACTTACCACAAATATATGACAATGGATGTATTAAGGAAGCTGTCTAGAGTAGATAAAGATGACAAACAACATAATCTAAAATGACAAACTAAGACAATGGAATTGAAGCAGAGCTCTGAAAGATGCTACCACTTGCATTTGACAAATGATTGCAGTGCAAGAGAAATGTCAGAATTGATGACAAACAAAGCATACGGTGTACCAGGCGCTTAGGGAAATTATGGCAAAGGCAAAGAAAGGGAAAACAGCTCTGGTGTAATGGAATTGTCAGGGGCTCACATCATTGATTTAATGCATGCAGTTTCATTCGCCTCATTCAAAGGTAATAGGCAATGAATAAAAGGCCCAGCCATGACTAAATATGGAGAGGGCAGAGAGTTGACGGCAGTGAAGCCCATTGGATAGAGCTGAAAGGTGTAGCCGCCTCTGAGCAGATAGTAATGTGTGTGTGTCCGACCATGGTTTTCTGGCTTCCCTGTTCCGCTTTCCTCCCGTATCCGCTCTTTTTATCTCTTTATTTCACAGTAAATCTTAAAAGGGTGCAAAAACATTTGGCGATACGCTGGATTGGGTTTATTTTGTAGCCCATCTGTTCCTCCTTTGAGTTAGAATATTTTTTGTCTTTGATTGAATATGCCGTTTTATCCGTAGTCTCTTACATTTTAATTATCCCCACGCTCTACTTTTTCGTAAGCACTATACCGAAAAATGTCCTGTAAAGCTGCAGTCATTGGAGCTTTGAATGTTCTGTGTAGGCTGTTGGAACAACGGAGCCCAGAGGGAACAGCCACTGAGGGACATTTATTAGGTGTACAGGCTATAAAGCGGATTTTACACATCTGCATATCAGCATCCTGGCCAACACTGGATACCTATAGCACACATTAAAACTGTATAACGGCAATCTGAACCACAATGGCTGCTGCCACATTTCTTCTTGTAAATGTGCTCATCTTAAACATATTTATAAATGCCAGGCTGCCCATGTGCTCATTGACCTCGTGCTTCTACTCAGAGCTTCAGGCTCAGTAACACGTGGAGCGTCCAACAGGAGGTGTAAGGTGCCATTACGTAAATCCTCATTCGGACAAACAGCCTTTTCTGTTCGGGCGATCAACTTGTGGAATTCCTTACCTACAGAACTCAAACTGGATCCTGACTCAGGTCATTTTAAACTCAAAATTAAACCGTTTTTTTTTTTTATAAGGGAGCAGTCATATAGTCATGAGTGATCTGCTGCTTCTTGTTTTATGGTGTTGTATTGTATTAGTCTGTGTTTTTTATTGTTTTGTCTGCATTTTCTCATTGAGTTCTGTGTTTTTAATGTACGTTTTTGCTGAGTTTGTGTTTTGTACTGTCTCTCGTGTATTTGTTGTAGAGTTGTATGTACTTTAAAGGCCCATCTATGGCATTGGCTTATGCAGCATACTTGTACCTATACAAATAAACATTAATATAAATAAACCCCCCATTTATTTTCTCCAAGAGTAATTTGCGTAGTCCCGCCCTAGTGTGTTGTGATTGGCTATTCTCGTCACCACGACGACATGTCGAGGTTAGGACAAAGAGGTCATTATTGTCATCACCCATGACTGCGACCCGACTGCGGACCTCTATGCGATCAGTGTGCGTGCTGCCCGAACAAAGTGGCTGTGCGGCCCGTACACATAGCAAACTCTGTTGTTCCTGTATGCAGGAACTGGGGTTGCATCCAGTAACTACTCTGTATGCACCTCTAGCTGGTTTGCCAAGGAGAAGAAGAAGAAAATAAGATGATCATAAGAAACATGGATGCTTGTTTTGAAGACAGGTTGTTTTTGAGGAGATCCACACATTTATATAATTCGTCTTTTAAAGAAATACAAAGACCACTGGAACTGGAATAGAGTGTGGAGTGTGGATCGACGTGGACCCTGATAAGTATCAATAGAACTGCGTGTACGTCCATGTGGCTGTTTAGCCTATGCGCGGATGTGCAATCTGGCAAGCAAGTCGGGGCCTTTAGGGTTAGTAGCAGCCAATCACAGCACAGTAGGGCTAGGTGGGCCACTCTCGGTGAAAATAAATCCCCCCCACCCCAACATATGAATTTCC
>JAOVVB010071687.1:0-13974 GCA_028570985.1 Heterobranchus longifilis
AGGAGAAATAAAGTACTGAATAAGTCTGCGATGATAAAGCACTGCAGGTTCTCATTAATTAATGGACTGTCATTAGCTAGCTGGATCAGCACTATGCTGTGCTCAAATCATGATATTTTTTACAATTCACATTAAAGTCTATGACATTTTCAGCAGCATGTACAGTACTGTGGCATGGGAGGGTCTCCTGCAGGAAGTAATTTTTTGAGTAATTTGTTGGAGAAGATAAAAATACATCTCAATGAAGCTAACTTCAATTACATGCAAAAAAATGACTCATTTCCCAATGGTCATAATGTTCTGACTACGTAAACCAAGCAATTAGATAACAGAATGCTGAATTGAATATTGCATCATCACCCCAATTATGTAGCTTCAAATGGGTTTTGATTCAAGGGAAAAAAAAAAGACTGTTCCGGGTTTTTCAGCTCTAGTGTTGCCTGCCTGCGATCACAGAGTGTTGACTTCACAGCAGTGCTTCCGGAGATCGTCAGAGCGATAGGCAACTGAGGAATGGCCGTCAGGTGTTGGGGAACAAAGAGGCGTCAGGAAGATATGGGAGACTATCAGCCCTCCAGTCTGAGCCTGCAGACACGAGATAAAGGCTTTGCCTCCAGGAAGGAGGCACGCACACCGAAACGCTTTCTCTCCGAGACATTGCCAGACAAGCACAAACACACAGGAAAAAAAATAAAAAAATCAAACACACATTTCACATGCACACCAACATATTTGGCGTCTGTCTGCCCACCTGCCTCACTGTTTGAATTTCTCAATTTGGATCAATTCAGCAAAAAAATATTGCACTTTCGAAACTTTTTCAAAACGAATTTTCAGCCACTGGCAAAGTGCTTATCCATTATATAAAATACGATATTACACAAATACAGTAACACCTCAAACTAAATCAGATAAAAGCCAAGAAACAAATCCATGCTGCCTTTTCATGAGGCATTCTTTAATCAGAACTGAAAAACCTTTGAAAGTGAAAGGAAAAAGCACAAAAAAAACTTGTCTCTAAATGCCAACACCCTTTAATTTCTTGTACCTGCACAGACTATTTGACACCGTATTGCATTCCATTTCACACTTATGATCAGTGAAATGTCATCTTACCGTCTTCCATATCGGGGACGATTGTGATTCTAGCTGCGGGGAACTCTGAGCCCAGACGGCCCCCCATGGGCATGCTGAGGGTGACATTGAAGCTTTCCTCGTCTTCATACAGGGAGTCATCAATTATCACAACCCGACAGGTTTTCTCCACCTCTCCCTTGTCGAAGCGTAGGATGCTGTGATGGTCCTCAGGCCTGGTGATGTAATCAGAGTAGGACAGCACTGTGGTGGGGACGGTGCCTGTGGCCGAAACTGAGTGGGCAGGAAACACAATTACAGAAAACAGAGTTAATGATCCAAACTCTTTCACTTTTCAGTATGTTTTCTTCACATAAAAATCAATACATACATAGGATTTCCTTTTTTTCCTTAAATAGTTTTTCATGAAAAATGTTTGCGTGTGTCACTGAAATACTATCAAAAGTTTGGAATCTCCTGCCACAAAACTTGGACTATTCTATATTTGTGAATGTCATGTTCTCAAATTGTAGAAAGGCCTCTTTACAAATGTATTTTGTATGGAAGGTTTGCAAAAAAGTAATGTTTTGTATGTGGAGAACAAAATGCTGTATAGTAGTTCAACCAAACAGAGAACTGAACGGGCGGAAAGAGATAAAAAAGACCTCTGAGCAACAATTAAATAAGGATATAACAAATCACCAGTCATTGGTAAATGCAGCAAAATGTGTGCAGATTTAAATAGGATTACATTCGGTTTCGGTGCCAAGTACACAATAATGCCTATAACACCCTCAAATTAACAGGCATGTTGCTTTCGCAAAGCTATTCTTAAAACTTGAAAATAGAAATAGAAGGTTAGTCTAGGGTTAGAATTGGATCAGGGAATATCAGCGGAACATATTATGGACTGACAAAGTAAATCTCTAACCACTGAGTAGACTGCAGAGGGCCATTTAGAGCCCAATTGAACCGTTGTGGTTCAATAATGATCGAGGGTCACTTACGCTTTTCTGGACTGGAAAATGAATTCAAAATCAAAGTTCCAACAATATTCTACCCTGTCATGCAACACTTACTGACTAAATGGAAGTATGAATCACTTAATTCTTCTTCTTTTGGGGCCAAAACTACTTCAAATGTAAATAATACATTTGGTGTCTGAATTATAGTCTTTTTAATCTATGTTAAAATAGCCATTATACAACAGTTAGTTCCGACCAAGCCATTTGATTGGACAAGAGGTATTCCATCACTCGAACTTTTAACTTGACATGTATCACTACAAGTTTACATTAATTACATTAATGCTTATCTATCTTAGATTAAAACAAACTTTGCACTGCAAAAAATAACATATTTCCACAAACAGTCTAACATGTGAGTTGAATTATGAATGGTTGTCAGAAGAGGACGAAGGGAAGGAAAGCAGCCTGGCTACTACAGCACAAACCTCAGGTGTGATCTGCGGTAACGAGCTGTCATTTAGGTGTTGCTTGGCAACAGTCCAGTCCCAGTCCAATTGTGGAACTATTTGTGTTGGTGGAGCCAAATAAATGATTAAATAAACAAATCATAATCTGTTGCCACTACTACTGTTAACTAATAAAAAAAATGTACTGAATATCATCACGGCTGGGATTATTTTCAGCCCGCGACCGAATCACAGTCATGTCATGTTGTTTAAAAAAAAGAAAAATATCAATATAACAGGTGATTTCAAACATTTGAACAGTAGTATTTACACTTTACACATTATAACTTGTTCAGAGCAAGTTCACTCACGAAACATTGCTGTACATTGAAAGTACTCAAAGTGTACTACTTAAATTTCAACACGTAGTTCTTGTGTTACCTTGCTGAGTGTAGCAGATGACCATGAGCTCCTGACTGACATCTCCACTCCGGTGCACTGGGATAAGCAGCTCTCCGATGTCCTCCTCTATGTTGTATGCAGCTGAGGGTATGAACACTGTTGACTCTGTAACACACATTAGATCATTACGTTGGCATAGTGTGTTGATATTATTGGAGTTGAATACTTTTATGTTAAATCTTATTTGACTTTTGGTACCAGGAAATCGCTTGTGTATGATCGATTTTCCGGCAAATTGAATGTGATGAATTGAATGTCAAGTGAATTGAACTGAATGATCGGCTATGAAGAAGCTTCAAAACACCAAATCATGCGTGACATTATTTGCATCAATAACCTTTAATACACAGGCTTGCAGCATATGCAATGACAGCTCTCATTACAGCTCTGCTGATGGCACTTCAATCATGTTTAATCATGTTTAAAGCAAATATTCCAAACTAGAGTCGGCTTACACTGATACGCAGAATAACACAGGGGGACGTGGATGCGGAAAATGTTATCTGTAAGATAATGCGGTTTAGGAAAAGAATAAGGACTCCTTTAGACAATTGAAAACAATGTAATCTGCACCTCACACACTTGCATTTAAGAAGTCTATTGTTGTAGTTGCCCACATAAATTGGCTAGAATAAAAAGGCATGTTGATTCTGTTTGCAAGCAGAGACGCGTTAAATAATTAGGTTGTTTTTTTTACTCAACGGTTTTACTGGCAGCTCTCCATTTCTTTGTCTCTTTCCTTCTCTGAGCTGCATATGACAACTAGGAAGGTAATGAGCTTGCAACATTTGAGCCATGAAATCCACAGAGCTCAGACGGAGGCTTTGTCTCCCTCTCAGTGAGCATCACGGTCAGCCACATTAACACGCCGTACAGTAACTCAATAGAGCTTGACCTGTCCTTCCTACCATACAAACAATCACATAAGATGATGTGGCCACTCTTCACTTCTTTTTTTCAAACACTAAGCTGTTTTCAGTGTGAGCCACTTGAGTCTGTCTAGTGTGAAATCATTTATTTTTCACAGTTTAATGGTGGCAGCCCCTGGGCTATTCCATTTTTCTGCTCTCGGTGAAAAGAAACAAAACATACATTTTTATGAGCCTTCAGAGTTTATTTGACCTTGAGACTCCAAAATGCATTAAAACTTTAGAAAGCATAAACGGTATAATATATGATAATAGACATATGGCTGTAGGAAGACGATGTCTGTTAAAGACATAAGGAAACAAAAACAGAATTCCACGTCTTGCAGAGAGATAGCTGCCAGTTCTGCTGATTGCCCTCCAGAGACTGATGTTCTGTGAAACAAAGTTCCAACTAAACATGTTAATTATCATAAATTGTTGACAGCAATTTTTTTTTTTTCACCCAATGAAGCCCTATGGGATGAGGAGGAGCATTATCCATATTTATGCAGTTCTCTGTCTCAGCTCTATCACACTCGAGCTGTTTTCATAAACAATGTTCATCTGTTCTTGTAGAGCTCATTCCAGATGCAAGGGAGGTCAGTGTGATCTCCATATCTGTTTGACCTTGTTTATCTAGACTTGTGGAAAGAAAATTCATAAACATGGTTTGCTTTTCACTCATTATGTCGCTATTTCCATAATTAAGTTGGGTTCAAGATGCTGTTGGTTCCTCTCAGAATTCAGTTTTCACGTGAATTAATTTAGTATTTAAAATATCATATGTTCTGATGCCCTCAGGCAGATGGACAGAAGCATTTCCCTAAAACATGAATGCAGCTGAGGTTTCCTGGACCTGAACTGAATTCTCTGCTGTGAGAAAAAGATCCACCTTTAGGTACTCTGACATTTGTGTCCTTTCTACAATGGATTTCTTTCTGTATGATTTTTGAACATCTGTGCAAATTGGTGTCACATAATTTAAGACATCAAACGCTCAACAATATTTCACATAGCTGGAAAATGTTCTGCTGTTAACTCCATTGTAGCTCCACTGTGTGTGTTGCATTGTTAGGCACCAAAACCACAAAAATGCAAAAAAAGGTATATGGGGCACCCCATGTAGGGGGCCCCATGAGTCCTTGCCAGACCAGACCTGCAGCCCTTTGCTGCGTGTCATCCTCTCTCTCCCTCTCTTTCTCTCTCTCTCTCTTTCTCTCTCTCTCTCTCTCCCTTTCCTGTACCTCATAAAGGCAACCCCCCCCCCCAAACAAAAGCAATGTATACATTGCCAATATTTGTTTTGGTGTTCTAGATTTAATCTCACTAAAACTAAGCACAATCAACATTTTAAGCAAGATAATTGGATGTAAACAGTTCAATACATATTAAATCCCTGAAAAATGAAATCATTACTGACCATCATCGGGGTCCAGGATCTCCACAGTAGCGAACTCTGGGAATTCAAGGGCTGCCATCACCGGCTCAGACAGAACGATCTGGAAAGCCTCTGACACTTCATACTCGCTATCTGACAGGATGCGAACCTTCCAGGTGGCTGTGGTCTGGCCCGGGTTGAACTGCACCTGTTTCTGAGATTTCCCTCGGAAATCTTTGTCCTTTTCTGCAGTGCCATCCTTTGTGCCGATACCTTAGGAAGGACATGGAAAATGGGTTATTATCATAATCAGGGAACACCTGCTAAACCTGTGAAAACACTGCTCATCAGGCATATAAGAGATTGTATCACCATGGTCAGGTTTTGGTACTGCCAACCATTAAACCTAATTTTTCATATCCAGCTTCTTTAATGTATGTGCATTCTGTAAATCCTGATATCTGTGTGACTATGAGAGGTCATACAGATATTGTCAATAAAAAAGATACAATTAAACTACTGTTTTTCATCTCCTCTATAACCAGGGAAATGTCATGTCCCAGTTGGTCTAACCCAACAATATCTGCCCATCTTCTGGGTACAGTTTCCCACCCCTAGTGTCTCAAATGGCCGTGCTGGGAATAAAGCCAATTACCCCTCATGTCGGTCTCAGCAGCAGAGGCTGACTAGCGTTGTCTGACCTTCAGCATGTGTGCTGTTTGATGGGGCCTACAGTCACTATAGCTGTGACACTGGCAGGATGCCTGTTGAGGAGCGCTGAAGCCGGTGAAATGTCACACAGACTCTCCATTGTCTTCGCTAACTGGCCACACAACAAGCAGCAGGGGTCTGGCAGCAAATAGAAAAAGCATGCCTGCACACCCCAAGGCGTAGAAATAAACGTAGAAAACAAGAAATTACTGGATACATGTAGCACAAGTATTAGCATGAGTAACAGGAACTTAAAAAAATGTTGTTTGTTCACAACTGAGGAAAGAAGAAAGAGAAGAGGAAAAACTGAAATACCGCATCAAGACTACACACGAGATCTTCAAAAGACACAGATTGAGAAATGCATGAGTTTGGGCTTTTAAGAAAATTGCCATTCTGCTCTTTGATGAAAATAAAAAGTGGGCTTTGATATGCAAGTACAGACGGAAGGAAAAGGCCCCTGCACATATGTGCTGAGATAAAATGGTCAAGCTCACTAGAGCTTGAAAAATCATCAGTCTTCAAAGAGTAGCTAAGAGAAGAGAGGGTATGATTTGCTCCTAACTCTATCTCCTACACAATGGCTGGATTGGATGGCCATGATCACAGCAGTCACTCTGAGGCTCGGTGGCAGGTGGGCTCACTGTAGCCAAACTGGTGACACCTGCACGCTGCACATTGACCAGTGAGGCGGTAGCACACCAGTGGGCTCCTCTGATCAGTGTTCACTCAGGCGGGGCTGGGCAAAAACAGATATCCCCAGTCTTCGTGAGAAGGTACTGGCCTGGGATCAGTCACTATCTCATCGCAACACTGAGGCAGACGGGTGGCTTGAGCCCCTTTTCCGCACACGTGGGCTGGCTTAGCTCGGCGCGTCTGCCCAGCACAGCAGGGAGTTGCGTTTCCATTTCAACGGGGCTACCTGCTTGAGCGTGTGTCTTCAGTGGCGTGGCTTTTGGGGCTACGGCTAGCTCTGTGTAGGCTATTTTGGCCGTTATTGTATTATTAAACGTCAGTTTAGTATTTTAAAATGTATTCTTCATGTCACAGAAGTCACAAGAGTACTGTACTGTCGGTGCTCTGTGCAGAAAACACCTGCCGTCTGTTATTTAGCAGCTGTCACAGGAACGGTAGAAAACACATTTAATTTCCTCTAAATTCTTCACAGTAAAAGTCCCCTGTTATTTTGTTATTTAAAAGCTTTTTCTCTGCTCACGAGTTGAGTCTCACTCACAACTCTGAGGAGGGGGAGAAGCGGAGGGCGGGGGGGTCGTCACGGGTTGTCTGTGGCCGGCGAGACGTCACCGCAGCCCGCTTGGAGGCGGGTCGGGCTCGTTTTGGTCCTGGACCATCCGGGCACGGTTTGGTAGCAGCACGCTAAAACTGGTAATGGAAAAGCTAATCAGCGCTGCTCGGTTTGGCTCTGAGGGGGACTCCAAATTATTACTGTGAGAATTAAATTAATGCTCTAGTTTTGTTTTTTTACTTGAGACAGGACATTGTTTAATTGTGTACCTGCAAGGGGAATGCTTCAGATATTTTTTGAAGCATGTATAATAAAATAATCAGTCCACAATAATAATTTCTCGGGTAGCATGTTTCTCACTAAGTGTTGTATTACTTTCTGAAGATTTAAACATACTCATGTGTTACATCCCAAACTACAACCCTGAAAAATGGCAAAGGGTTTGACAGGTGAATCACATTCATGTAATAGCACACCAAAAACACTTTCTGTTCAATCTTTAAGTTAAGTCTGCAAATGTTTTTCTTGGCTAGAAATTGAAAAATCCAAGGCCATTTAATAAGACTGACAGAAAAAAGAACAGAGATGTATGATCAAAGAATCGATGCCTGAGGATGTAAACATGTATTCACTTACTGTAATGAGAAATGGACGACATAAAAGCTTTCACCACTTAGAAAGATACACTTTATTGCTATTGAAGGCACTATGAAACTAAATAGACTTGAAAAAATGAATACATTGCAGCTTTTTTTGTGTGCTTTCCATCACCGACATGGAGAGGTACATCATCCTCCTTCATCCATTATCATTCCCCTCCATGCTGCTTCAATCATAAGAAAACTGCACAGTGAAAAGCTGCGCTTTGGACTTGAAAGCACACAACATTAATGTTGGACATTATGAAAATGCAAGGCATGTTTTCTCTGGGCACGGAACACTGAGTGCATCCCAAGTTCAAAGTGGTGCTTCTTTAATCTATAATGCAACCATTAATAAAACAGTAGCGATGCACCAGAAAATCAAAACAAAGGACAATTATGTGATTGTTTGCCCAAGCTCTTTATACAAGATATATTATTTTATTTAATATTAATTTGCATAGTTTGTTTCTTTTGTTCTTGTACCTTTACCAACATGAACAACACAATATCAGTGTATTCTTGTTATCACTGTGGATTATTAATGACTATATCTGCCTGTATATCTGTAGAGATGATCTGCTGATGTGTATTTTTTATTTCACTGAGTGGCAGAGATAGTGCAGATATACTGTGCAGTGTGAGGCACTATAAAGGTCAGCAAAATTTGCATTTTGTGATGTTTCATTAGTCTGCCGCCCTGGGGCATACAAACATACGGACAACAGTAGAGCAAATGATTCTACGGGACTTGACCTTTAACATCATTTTAATCGCACCTCATTTTTACGGACAGAATAAATGGTGGCACTAAAAAAGGCCAATGATGCCAGTAGTAAGAATTCTTGCCACTCATAAATGCTTACAGCAGCTTGTTTTTTTAACAGTGTTAACAGTTATTGTCTGTTTAGTTCCGGCCCGTAAATGTCCTTGACTAACATTTGGAATGGCGCCTTTCCATGGCTACCAACTTTGTGTGACCTTTCTCATTTGCACATGCAGACCCTGAGGGATTGTCTGTTGTGTGATTGGAACGTAAATACGGACCGGAGGAGACAGGTGAAAGGTCATGACCTGTGTGATCCTAAAGGATGTCTAGGCCAGCCTTAGTGTTATCTTAAAATATATCAAAGTGTGTGTGTGTGAGTGCATGCGTGTGTGCGTGCGTGCGTAGTTGTGTGGGCTTGTCTATCAATATGTCAGCCTCTGGCACTCTGTTTAAAGCAAACAGACAGGTGTTCAAAAAAAGAAAAAAAAAGAAAGGACGCTAAAAAAAAAAAGGCTTGGTCCTGGAGACCTGTTTATGTTTATGTTTGTCTGTCTGCGGACAGATTTTGTCACTGCGATAGTGTAACAACCATGCGAGATGCAGTCACGAATCTTTACAGGTGTGTAGTTGAGATGAAACTGAGCAAGGGCACCTTGGCCCCCCCAGTTTATGCCCCAGGCCTGATAACCATGCAAGATGCAGTCAAGAAACTTTACAGGTGTGTAGTTGACATTAAAATAAAGGCTGAGTTCGAAGATGGATGTAGTCCGAGCAAGGTTGCCAGAAGTAGGGGTGTAGGAACTAGGGAAACCCCTGGCCTCGCGGCTGGTGTGATCCAATCGCAAGATGGTCTCTAGTGATATCACCTTGGATGGCATTATTATTACAAGTGACTTGATGAAATCAAAAGCAGTTTCTACTTACTAACGAATGAAGTCTCCCCCAGGTAGCCCCGACGTTTCAGCACCACCTCCAGGAACTTGACCTTTTCATCCACCACGTAGTGTTCCTTCTCTAAAGAGATCCAAGCCCAGTTCAAACGGAACTGCTGGTTCTTCAGTTTGTTGCCTCCTGCAAACAAATATGGTTGATAAAGTTAAAGAAACTTAAAATGGCTCCATAGAACTCATCACACGGCAAGGGAAAACACAGAGGGAAAGTCAAATAGCCTCACTGGGATGTAATAATCCAAAACATGTTTTGGATTACATGATAGCTTTTTGTTTCTGGGGTGGCACAAGAATTTTCAATACCCCTTATTAGAATGATTTATTGGTTGCCTTTGGGACTTGACTTTGAGACTCTCACTCTGTGGGAGGTATGAGGGGTGCACAGCAAAAGGAATAGAGTTTGTGCCATCTAATTGTGCCATTTCTAATTAAGATAAAGGGTGTCTTTTTCCTGTCTGAACTGGGTTATTTTATCCTTGCCTTTTGAAGTTGGATTCAAAGGCCGAGGCTACAGTCCTGGAGGGCATCGTTGCTACCATTTGACCGTAAAGACTCAAAGCAGAGCCACTTACACAGGCATCAAACACACACAGGTACACAAACACTGACAGAAAAAAGTGCAAAGATGTACTCATACAGAGATCACACCACACTGTAATTTTGATTTTTAGAGCACTGACTAGCAGTCTAAATAATTATCCTCTGATTCGTAAAACTCAGCATGCATCCACCAGACTGCATAGTGAGAGCTGGGGCCTGCTGCTGTATACTGGATCAAGAGATACAGACGACTGAGCCACTAAACATCTGGCAGTTCTGAAAGTGGTGGAATAAAAGAGAAAGTGCCGGGAGGGTGCAGGGACATTGTTGAGAGGTTTCAGAGTGTTGCTGTTGTTTGTGTTAGGCACAACTGAGAGTCTCTACCCCGCCCCACCCCTGTCGTTATGGTCAGTAAATCTGTTACATGCAGCTGACCGCTCCACTGTGTCCATTTCCTTCCTCGATGGGCACAGTGAGACCTATACACATTCACCCTGGGTGTTTTATTATGTGTGAGGGTGCATGCATTTACGAGTTTGTGTGTCTGAGTGCGTGCACAATGTGAAATGTTCTCTGCACCTGTTCAGAGCTTTTTCCATTGGTCTAATAGTGTTCATATTTCCTCACACAGTAAAATTTGGTCTTAATGCCCGGACATCCAATGCTTTTTCTTTTTTATTGTGCCATAACTGGAAAAAAAGGACAAAGACAGTGTGATGCACAAGGACAACGGCTAGCCCAAAGTTCTTCCGCCTGTCCAACCAACAACTCATTTAAATCATTTACTTGAATAAAGTTCATTAAACCATAATGAACACATGGAGTTACTTTGATGTTTTTTTACCAGATAGAGGACTTAAAGCCATAACAACTAAAACTAAGATGCTAAAGAAACATGCCTTTTCACAATGTACCTTTGGAGTTCTGCACATTTATCAAAAATGCTGGAAAGAATAAGAATACAGAAGACGGATACTTATGTCCCTTGAACTTAAAGAGATCCAGATCCTTGTAGATCCAGTTCCGAGTGAACTTCAGACAGATGTCACCACCGAGCTGTAATTGGGACTAAAGGCTGCAGAAACTGTGAAGCTTGAGCAGAAATGAGACGAGAAACGGTTCTATTTTTTTTTCTCTCCTGCAAAATTAACTAAATGTTTGAATCATTTAGTTGTATACATTTCATGAAATTCTCATGAACACAGACTTTCTTAATCTCTTGGAAGATATGCATTGTTTCTTCTACTCCAGAGGCACCACTACAATGCTAATGAGTCCCTGACTGATGGATCAAAGCATCGTTTCCTTCACAATTCTTACTATAAGAAGAATTTGTCTCAGCATTTTTTGTTGCAATCTACTAAATTGTGTTTGTAAGTGATGAAACTTCTATCAAATCTAATCTCATACTACCATACTATTTAGTATGCCTGAAAAAGATTTAGTATGTCCCAGTACATAGTATGTCAAATGCAGTATATTCTACTGCATCTGGTCATATTTTGCGGTATGCAAGCCAGCATGCTTTTCTGGCGGTTCTGACCCACAATCCTCTGCGCAGCATGTATGAGCAAGAGGGACAAAGTTCAAGGCACAATGTTATGACAAAGTAGTATGTCCCAATTGCATACTGCATGCAACAGTACATACTTTATAAGGGCAGCTACAGTATGTACTAAAAGTAAAAAGAAAAACTATAAGCGATTTGGAACGCAGCATTTCTTTAGTTGGTGTTGTTTTGTTGGTCTGCTCAGCCATCAAGTCAATGTTCATTTGCACAACTCATTCGTCTGTTAATCTAAAATAAGTTGCTATTTTGTGTTGTGCTGGAATTTGCATCACAAACAGCATGAAAAGTATCATGAGGGACATGCACTGAATAAATTACGAGTACAGCAGGAAAAGTTGTTTGGTAAGGCAGTGTGGCATAAAGTTTAATATAATAAATTCACAAACAAGCATGATCTCTGTTATGCTTTTTGGAAAGCTAGCGATAAGGAAAACAATTCAATCCTAAACCTAAAATGATGTGTGCAAACAAGACACACTTTATGGGATAAACATGTTTTGGCACAGCACTGTGTATTTAAAGCAACAAACATTGCAAATGTGAAGGTTGACTTACTATTGTATTATATCCACTGGTAATGGAGACTCGTAAAACATGTTTTTTTTTTAATGAAAATGTCTCAAGTGATACATTGAGGTCTACCACAGAGTAGGATTTCTGCTCCCTGTGTGTTCCACATCATTCTTCTGGAGACAGGTGACCTGTGTATGACAGGACCTCCCTACTCCATTTGGATTAAAGCCAGCCGCATGGCACGCATGCCACCGGTAAACACTGCATGTGTGATCTCTGAGTCGTGAAGGAAACCGTCCTCCACTGAGGTAATGGAAACAGAGAAGGTCTTGGCTATTTATCTAACTTCACACGTTGGCATATAGCTACAACACGGCTGATACACTTGATCTCAAGCATAATTCTAAAAAATGGAGAATATAAATGATATGCATCATCATCTCTCTATAATCAAACACTCAGGCAGGGACATTTTAGAACCGTTTATCGTCAGGAAGTACCTCATACATTTCAATAAAAGTGCGAAATGGTTACATTTTGCATACTTATTTACATGACACTGAAGAAACAGGCTACACATCAAGCTAAGCCTCAAAGAGGCAGCTCTCCCTTTCAAGATGAATCACATTAAACACCTGTTTGCCTTCAACAGTATTCACAAACATAATGTGGCTCTATTAATTATTCATTCAAGATCTGAGGAGAATACATCCAGCAGCGTTTTCAGATCTCAGAAAAAATAATTTTATGTTCACAGTTAATACTACATACAATCCCACCATGACATGAGCAAATATTGAGTTTAAGAGGCCTTAAAGTCCCGACAAAGCCGCAATGTGGCCTTCAGGGAGCTGGGGAGTGGAGGTGCTCGTTTCCAGAGGACCACTTCACTCCTCCAGATTTCTTTCTAATTAAGATAAGCAGGGGTTGGAGTAAGTCCACTTCAAAGAGGCCCCAAGGAAAACACCAGAGTTAATCTTTAGCCAGCACTCACAGCAGTGAGACAGAATTTAGTGAACAATATCTGTACCTCTTCTGTTTGGGTCTTTGCACTGCACAGCAGTTTAGTGCAGAAACAGACATCATATGCAGTGAATAAATCACATACACTAAGGCACGTGGACTTTATATTAGACTGTATTTCTACATAATATCCATATTCTCATTAAAATCATATTGTAATAGCAGGAGTCCTACAAATTCCTGTGGCTAGTCATCTTAATTCATTCAGTGAATTAATGAACTGTCTGCCTGCTCTCTGTTTTGTTGGTTTCTAAAGGTTTTAGCACTCGTAGAATCAGTAGTTCCCAATCTGGGGGTCCCGACCCCTGCTAGGGGTCGCCAAAGATTCACAAGGGGTTGCGAGGCCTTCTTGATTTTAAGAGGTGTCGGACAACTTTTTTTCTTTTTTTTTTAAATATACAGTTGGCCTATATCTCAGCATTTCATTAATTTCTACGAAGAAAACTAAATGCTTGCTATTTTTAAAGTTTGCATTTTTATTTAAAATAAAAAAACACTGAATTTATCACAAAAAAAGAAGCCTGTTAAATATGGATGATGGAAAGAAAAACTCATCTCTGGTGCAATATTCTTTTTATATATTTATATTTGTGGATTTCTGCCAAACTAAATGTTGTTGTGTTTAACATGCAATGACAATAAAGCATCTTATCTTATTCACAGTAAATAATTTGCTCAAAATTCATCCAAATCGCTCGTTTTACGCAAACTTCCTGCAATTATTGCATTCACTATTTGTACAATGTATCAGTTGTTCTGTACTATTATTGTTCTG
>JAOVVB010071696.1:0-13973 GCA_028570985.1 Heterobranchus longifilis
AAATTCACCACGATCAATTTATTGTGAGTGTTTTTTATCGCGATCCACGATAAAATCAATTGTCCCATCCCTATCCCATCCACCCTTTCCTGATATCCTCACTCCAAAGTCACACAAAACACACAACATAAGTGAATATCGTGACATACATGCAGGGTTGACAGAATAAGGAAGGACGGAAGGGTAAGGGGAAAAACAGTGATGACAAAATGTTCACTCACATTTAAGTGTATTGAAGGCCAGCTCATAAGCTGTACTTTGCATCCCCATGTCTTTAACATCAGGTAATGAGAGCCCTCTTTCTTTGCCATAATTCACCAACCGGTGGGCAGCAGGCTTCTCCAGGTGGTTATTCTGGAAGATGACTGACGCCAGCAGGTAGACTCTGTCTGGAAAGCCCAGCTGACCTTGGCTGGTGATCTGGGGCTCTGGAAAAACAGCAGGGTTGTCACCGCCGGCTGGTTTGTCCAGAGGTGACAGGTCCTTGCTGCTTGCAATCTGGGAGCCAGCCTTTTTTGTCTTGCATGTGGAAGAGCGATTGGGACGCCCTCCAATATGTTTATTTTTCACCATCTTCTCAGAGATGTATTTTCTCTCAAACACCTGCAATCACAACATGAAATACTTACTTTGAGGACTTAAATAAAACCACAAAACAAACCACAAACCACTCATACACAAGATTCTACTACACACGCAAAACTAAATTTGGGATCATTTACATCACTTGACTTGGGGCATGTAAGTTAAGTCAGATTTATATACATAATGGGGTAAAAGTGCAAAATGTCATCCAAATAAGTCTTATCAAAGCTAACTAACATTTATAGCCATAGTGTAAATTTTGATTTAAGGTTAGCTAACCAGGTTGCAGGAAATGTAATATCACTTTCTTAAATATTGTGACCTGTTAATTAATTATTGAATTAAGCTCAGCTAAATGCACCTGGCTGTAAGTAACTTACTGATGCACGCAGTTAAAGTTATAAAGTTATAAGTTATAAAACTCAGTTTTGAAGCAAATGAAATTTTCTGAATGATTTGTAACGTAACATTAAACTAAACTGTTTACTAGCTAGGAAATATTTCGGTTTAAATCGCGTTAACTTACCTTATGAGAAGAGTGTCCTCCTTTCTCTCCCAAAAATACTGTACTCGTATCCAGGACTCTTCATATTTACAGGTACAAGTATGCACTTTAGCGGTACTACTGTTGGTCGTACTGTTAGTTAACCAAAGTTTTAACTGCCAATAAATTCCCCACTATAAATCTGGATCCGCTATGAGGCGATGGGCGTCTCCACAGATGTTGAGTGAAACTCCACTGCTCCTACCCTTGAGTCTTTTTTTATCGCTAATTTGTAAGAAAACGAAAATGCTTTTAAATCTTTAGGTATACAGGGTAGTGTCTCCGGTTAAAAAACAAACTTTGTCTGTCAACATTGTGGAGCACTTTGGATTAGCGTGTTTCCGTCACCATGGCAACCACATGCTAATTTCAAGGTCCTGTTCTTCACGGATAAGAATTAATCTCCTTAAAACGATGGATGTCCTCTGTCTATCTGGTACATTGTGGGCTTGTTAAAGTTTTACAGAACATTATGTCAAATGAAAGCTAATGACAACAGTGGTGGACAGTAATGCATTCACCTAAATCAGTTGCAGATGGCATGCAGCAGCTGCTGTTTCAAAACTAGGGTCCAAAGCAGGGAGCATAGACCCCATCCCTCCCTCTACTGTCCTCTACTCTGTACAACAATTATTCCATCTGACCTACTGTAGCCTGTCTCTATGTAAAACAAACGTATGTACACATTACACCAGACTCATTTTAATTGAAAGCAGCCTGGTTATAATTAGGCCTACGCTATACTCTGGCAGCAGTCATCTATTTTAAATCTGTCTATATGGAGAAAAATTGGGTCAGCAAAAAAAAAAAAAAACACTGTCAAATTGTACTTCTGACTCTTCCATATATATATTTTATGTATTTATTTGTTTCCCGGGGACAGTGCACATTAATCAACATTTCAGTTGCCACCTCAATATAAATATGCCAGAGTTAGCAAAATAACTCATTTTCATCTGTCATCCCCGGGCAGGTTAATACAAACGGCCCAATGTTATAAATACTACAGTACACCACAATGCAATACAATACATAAATACATTACAAAGTAGCAGAACTTTTTTAAAGTACACTAGATCCAGACATTAGTTGCAATTTCTTTCCATAAAATCAGTCAGTAACCCTATTAAACTACCTATAGCTACACAGTACTGCAGTGAAGATAAAATGTAATTTTGTTTTCAGTTTTCAAAATACTTTCAAAGCCCAATATAGAGTCCCAAATATCAATTTAAATCTCTTCCTTAATAAAAGAGAATAATGTGCAATTTAGGAATAGTTAGTCACAATGGTAAATCAAAGTACTCAAGCAATTAGTACTCATTATACAAAATGGCCCCTCTTAGAGTATTATATTATTATATCATTGTATTATTATGATTGATTAACAAACATGTCAACAGCATGTCATTGTTGTTGCTGGTTGAGATGGAGACCATTGCTTTATACTATACTGTAATATTATTGTACATTTAAATATTATTTAGCTCTGTTTTTACTATTACTATTTTTATTATTGATATTACCATTACTACTATTTTATCTTATTTTAAAAGCCTCCTGTGGACAAGTGTTGAGAATTAGCATGTGTGCTAAAACACTCAAACAATGCATCTGGTTTGTCCAATGTAATTGTGAGGTCCATGTTAAATAAAATCTATCGATCTATTGGTCAGTTTAAGATGACCATATATTTTGTATTTAAAATCTTAATCTGCAAAGAAACGGAGCAGTTGTCAGATATACAGTATGTGGTGCAGTACAAAGTACAATATTTCCCTTTGATATATTGTGGAGTATCAGTATAGCATAAAATGGGAACACTCATGTAAAGTGCCTCAAAATTGTGCTTTAGAACGGCAATTGAGTAAAAGTATTAGTTGTGTTCCACCAATGGTGAATAAATTGTATCATCACAGTGATTCTCCCGTTCTCTTTGTAAATCTAAGAGGTGATAGATAATGCTTCCCCATGTGACATTTTTTTAAAGCACTCGGTAATTTCCCCAGCAGTCTTTCCTTCAGTGCCTGAGCTGCTACGCCAGTCCAAATTACATGGTTCGCACTTCTCCTGTGGTGATTGCAGCCTGCTGTGGCCCCTGCGGCTCACTGAGCACTAATGGAAAGCAATGCAGCCGGCTTCCCTCAGACAGAAAATGTAAGATATTCTCACTTATATCACATGCATCATGCTACAGAATGACAATCGCTTTGTAGAGCAGGATAGAAAAAAAAACAATGACACCTCTGCCCATTGATTTCTACTCAACAGAGCCCAGAGAGACTCAGCAGAACGATCCACCTGCTTCCAGTGTTATCATAGGATTTAATGTGCTAATATGAGCGCCTGTCATCCTGTTCCATATGGGTCAGTAGGGGCCTGCTCCCCACACTAGAAGGTCCAGAAGGTTTTTATCAGTGTATTGAATGGGGCTGATTTCAGCCCATTCAATGCAGGCTGATAACAAGTTGGGTAGGTTTTCACTTTAAGTAAACAACAAAAAAAACCATCTAAATTTCCATGACTTCTGTTTAGGCACAGAAAACAGTCAGTAGGGTTAAGTCCCCGACACATGATGGGATGTAAAAAACACTGTGCGCTGGCTGTTCCATTGTTTTCCTATGGGGAGAATGGTACCATTACCCTCGGTGTCACGCACCGCTCGGAATCATCGCTGTGCGCTGTACTCAAAGTTCAAATTATTTCAACTTTGACCTTGTTGCGCTGACCTTTTAAAGTGCATCGAATGAGATAATGGCCGACAGCAGCCATTATGGTGGTTTTGCTCTTGATGATGTGAAGGTAGCTTTAGGGAAAAACATGGTTTGGATGTTAAAATGTTTCCCAACTCCTCCTTAAGGCCCTTCCAGACACAAGGCGATTTGCGCTGTGCTCGCCGCTGGGTTCAGCACAGCGGAAAACCGCCGTGGCACAGCGCAAGCCATTGGAAATAATGGGTTTCCGAGTGCAGTGGTGCTGTTGTCGTGTTGTATCTGAAAGGGCCATTATGCGGAATCTGGACGCTCTTTATACGTCATCATCTGGTTTCCGCAGTTGCTGCAGTCACAATTACCGTCAATACAGGCTGTCATCCCATTCAGTACGCTAATAACTGCCTTCCAGCAGGGCCAGCATGCCCCCTACTGACCCATATGTATCAGGATGACACTCATATCAGCGCAATCAATCGTGTGACATCCGAATCGCCTGAACAATTAACAGGCGTGCCGCCTGCTAGCCCAGCATTTTATTCTCACTAACTCACTTTCATTTATAGCCTCCAGACTTAATTATAGGATTGCAGTGAGTAAGACGTATAGTCTCTTGCCATACAATAACACGGAGGACTAATAAATACCCCTTTTCCAACCTCTCTAGTGAAATTTTATGAGTAGATGATGAAAAGAGAGTGGGAATAATTCTGAGGTGTAGATCTTGTGCACACGTTGCCACATGCAGCTTCAAACAGTAAGCTCAGGGGCATCCACCATCTGAGTGGTATGTGGTAAATGACCGCCCTCTACTGTAAGATTAAGGTATTGTGGTGAAAAATCTGGGGGAGATAATTGCTTAAAAATCCAGTTTTCTTTAGTACCATTCTGGCTTTTCTGTTTATTGTATTCCATATCTACTGTTGTGGGCCATTTTAAAAGTGGTATAGGAATAAAGAAGGAGGAAAATCTATAGAATTGCATCATATTTATAAAAGCAACATAAACTTTATTAAAAAAAGTACAATATTGCCACCTGAAATCTAGTGGAGTAGGAGTATAACCTTGTGAAAAATATTTTAAGGTACCCCTTTATTTGAAGGGGTGCACATAAGACTGACATGAATATGAAGGAGTCTTAATGAATGTTTATGACCGTCATTCAGTCTATTATGTCATTTTTAATGGGGCTATGGTTAATTGACCGAATGACACTTAATGACAACAGTCATAAACATTCACAGGGTTCCCACATCAAATTCAAGAACTTTTCAAGGACTTTCCAGTGTGAAACAATGATGCAACTGCAGGAGACACATGCAGACTGTGGAACAAAACCTACTAACATTAATTAAACAAAAGATCAAAAGATTTCTATTTCTATTTCTTGCACAAAATATATAAATTCAAGCACTTTCAAACCCATTTCTGTTTTTGTCTATTTTCAAAAACCTTCAAGGTCTTGATTTTCAGACTTTCAGGGATTTCAAAGGCCTGTGTGACCCATGTATTCATGAAGATTCCTTCATGTTCATAACAGCGTCATGCCAGTCTTATGCACAACCTTTCAAATAAAGTGTTATCGATGTAAATACTTAAGCGAAGTAAGAGCAGGGCCAGATCTACGCACAGGCATTCTAGGCACATGCCTCGGGCCTCCTTGCCACTCGGGGGCCCAGGCAGAGGGGTGAAGAACATCAACTGCCTACATAATGAAAATATTTTAAAATATGTTCAGCATTATTTGATGTAGGCTACATCAAATAATCTTTAGCATATATTTTAAAATACTTAAAAAATATATCTAAAATGTTATTTAAATGTTTATAGACTGTATGTATTCTTTTTTATTTATATTTAAATTAAATATGCATAATGTTAACGCCAATGTGTGGGAAAACAAATAAATAAATCTAAATGAAATGTATAGCAAGGGCTATACTTTCCACTATAATTAAATGACTAACAAATTGGGTATGAAATATACCAAAATATAAGAGATGACCTGAAATATATACCCGACTAAATTAATGAGCATAATAATCATGTGGCAGTTAAAAGTAATTTTGTTTATTTACCAAATATCAAAATGTGCACGCACTGCTGTCTGCCTAGTGTAATCAATCCATTGAATCCGGCCCTGAGTAAGAGTGCCTCAAAACGCTACGTAAGTACAATACTTGAATGGAGATTACTTTCCACCTCTGGCATCAACAACACTAGGTTTGCCTTCCTTCCTTGTTGTTCTTTATTCTCTTTCCTATTCCGTTCACCTTAGCGCGCACGTACACACGCGTGCGCGCGCGCGCACACACACACACACACTTTAATTTCCAAGTTCAAGGTATGGGGTATATGGAAGAGGGGGGTGTCAGAGTGTGCTCGTTGTGTTACATAATTAATGCTCTGTATTACCTTACATCCTCACTGCCCTGGCTGCGCTACAAACAAAGCTTGCTCATTAACTATTCACTGGATGATTTTGGACAGAGAAATGATTCTGCGGATCCGGAGTGTGCGCTGACGCTGGGTCTCCATCAGCCCCAGGCGTCTGATTTCACAGTAGTGAATAACACATGTGCTGTCTCCACTGGTCATATTTTAACTTAATAGAAGATCCCCTTACATGTAGTCAATGGTCAGATGGTGAAGTACCTGTATGTCAAAGTCATCATTGATGGGGATGATAACAAGCTGTACATTTACAACAAGCTATCAACAGTAAGGATTGTATAGAAAGCAAAATAGCAACAATGCATGCAAAGTGGCAGGCAGCAGAAAACAAGATTTAACAAACATAATTTGCTGTACCTAATGTCCTTTTCATTATATGTTCACAACATTGTCTGCATTTATTGTCAGAGTCTGGCCCATGTTTTGTTTTAGATGTAATGCTGCCATGTATAGGACACTAAATTATTGTGTGTAAGATATCATGGGTTTTAACATTTGTACAAAAAGTGATGGCAAATTAAAATATGTTTATTTTCATATCACTGTAATATATAATGTTATTATTAATAAAGAAAAAGCCACAAATATATTTTTCAACGTACATGTTTATATAAAAAAAAAAAAACCTAAATAGTCCATTTGACTTATTTGACCAAAGAGTCAGTCAAATATATATATATGTTTTAAATCTGTAGCATCATGGCGCCTTGCCAATGATGAGGATGCTCATGAGGAAGACCATGATGAAGAAGATCCACATGAAGAATCTATCCATCACCTTAGCGATCTTCTTCCATTCTGCCCCTTTGGCGCATGTGGCCCTCTGCTCTCGGAAACAGTTGGCGATATATTCAACGTTGCGCACCAGCTTGGTGTCCACACCGGGGAAGCCACTGGCGTGGCTGCAGAACACACAGGGGCCGAAGGTAACAGTGGGGCCCTGAGGTGGAGGTTTTTTGTCTTCGGGGCAGCAGGGAAGCTTTTGGTCTTCAGGGCAGCAGGGGACCTTCTGGTCTTCTTTACAGCAGTCACCTGTGGGGATTTTCCCATTCAAGCCTTCATATTTCCCAGGTGCAAAGCTGGAGAAGTGTCTCCCCTCTTCTCTGGTGATGTGGTGCTGCGCTTTCACTCTGGGATGATGTTGCGGCTTTGGGGTCTGAGGTCTGGGGTACTTGCGACCCTGCCAGTCCTGCTGGCTGCTGTGGCTCCCTGGTTTACCATTCGCATGAATATGGGAGTTGAGGTGCTGGTGACGGACGTCATCCTGAGGGAAGTGAGAGGACGAAGAGGAGGAGGAGGAGGCAGAGGCACAGTTCTCGCCCACCTCATAAACAAAGAAAATCTTGGACATGTAGTCAATGATGAGGACTTTTGCCCAGTGGGGGACTGGTTTAGCCTCTGCACCACAGAAGTGGATGTTCATGATGAAGATGGTGAGAGATGTGGAGGCTGTGACCATGGTCATTGTGGCAATATAGTACTTCCCTGCGTAACAGATAGGAACAAAGAAGTTTGCTCTTAGAACTAAAAAAAGAAATGGTACTTCTTTGACTTTTGTTATAATTTGTTAGTCTCATAGCCAGACCTATCTCCACAGCGCTGCTTGGGGAAAGTCTGGATTCAATGTGCTTTCACTCCTGGATAGGGAAATAAACTCCCAGGCCTGTTTGTATTTGCTAAAACCAATCACAATTGTCCTGGGCGGCACAATGCTCCGACGGTGTCTCTGCAAAATAGTGTCAGGAGGGAACCGGTTTCCTACATGAAAATTATGTAAACATATTTTTTGTAGATCTTTACAATCATTCACCCAAAGAACAGAGCAGGCCTGCCTTATTGCACGATCCAAAACATTGTCAGCGTGCAGGTTGATAACTCGGAGGCTGTTGCCGTTGTTGACTTCCTTTTCTCCGGGCAGCCTGCTTTATCCAGGCACAGTTCACATAGTAAGCCAGACTAATAATTTGTCAACATTTATCTTTTGCCGTCTGTGGAGATTTCACTCAAATATAACGCCTTGCGAGAAGCTCTGTGAGGCTGTACTACAGACTGTATATTTATATACAGTATGTAGGCGGTAATTACACAAACAGGATTGCAAGCCACTATAATACTTCTAAAGATGCTATACATATTGGCTTTAAAGGGGACGTATTATGCCCAGTTTCAGATTTCTACTACAACATGTTAAAATGATTTAATGTTCCAAAAACACATTCTTTTTCGCACACTGTGTCTGAATATACCATTCACCCTCTGTCTGAAATGCTGTTTTAGCGCCTGTTTCTTTAAGCCGCCCTCATGAAAAAGCCCAGTCTGCTCTGATTGGTCAGTGTTTCTGGGTCTTCCACATCTGTGCTCTCTGCACTGTCATTGCAGCCGGGGGAATGACTGTAACGGCACTGTAGCGGCACTTTCTACTTATATAGTTGTGACATCACAGTCTAACCGAAGTCCTGACGGCTCATTTAAAGACACAGTTTCTGAATACGGGCTGTGTGCATTTCCCTGTGGATTGAGCACTTACTTAGATACTTTCACAGTATTTGTATAGCACCTAGACCTGCTTTATAATTTTTTTAAAAAGACACAGAAATCTCACTTTTTTTTTACAATATAACACAATCCTAACCAAACACACTCTTACCTATAAGAGGCACACTCTCGGATGGAGGCATGCTCTCAGCCACCATCAGCTGGAACACAGTGAGAGCCAGAAGAACGGTCACTCCGAGGGAAACCTTCTCGCCGGAGTCTGCAGGCAGGTAGAAACCCAGCGGAGCCAAGAAGGAGATGAGGAAGCAGGGGAGGAGGAGGTTGAAGATGTAAAAGGAGGAGCGGCGCTGCAGGAGCACTGTATAGGTGATGTCTGGATACGGGTCGGAGCAGCAGCCGTACATGATGACATTCTTGGTGGCAGGCATCCCGTGGCACTCCCACTCCACGTTTTCCACAAAGTCTGACAGGTCACCACTGTCCATGCCCATAATGATGTCTACCTGGAATTAGGGTAATGGATGAGTAGGTGTAGAGGAGGCACACAATCAGCTCCACCCATTGACATTTTCCAAGAAAAGACAAACTCAGCAAATGCATTTTATGTATGACCACAGAATAAACAACTCTGAGTCTCAAGGTAAGAGTATGTGCATCTGATCTCTTTTTCAAGATGGCCAATCTCA
Source organism: Heterobranchus longifilis (assembly GCA_028570985.1). Taxonomy (NCBI): domain Eukaryota; kingdom Metazoa; phylum Chordata; class Actinopteri; order Siluriformes; family Clariidae; genus Heterobranchus; species Heterobranchus longifilis. The sequence continues at coordinate 9,477 of JAOVVB010071696.1, forward strand.
GACAGAGTGAGTATTGTATCGTCATACATTTAGGTGACACAGATCATCATCCTCATCCTGGTGGATAACGAGTGAGTGTGTAACATACAGCATGCCACATGGATGTCACATTAAATACATTAAGCCAAATCTTGTAATATATCATTTTATTTTGTCAGTGATTTTACCTTTATTTGATAATTGATAGTGTATGTATTTGTGTTATTTTCATATTTGTATGCTGTTATTTTATATTTCATATTTAATGGGCTATTAGGTTACAGTAACCTAGGTTACCACTCAGCTAAAGCCCATCACCAGAGGGAACAAGTCAGACCGGGCTTGTATCCTTCAGGTGAGTGTGTAATTGTGAATGAAATTCTGTATATATTAGTTAACCTGAGAGAGTTTTCATTTGATTGTGATTTTATACTGAATACTTTAATGAGAACAGGCTTGTATCCTTCAGATCCTGAAGTGCCTGTAAGCAGTAAATCATCTTGTCTTTGAAACGGCATCGGAGCGGTTTGTGTTTCTTCCGTTGGAGTCAACGTTAACTGCCAGCCGTTAGTCCACAAATCGACCAGAGTTGTTAACAGGGGCCTTGTAAGTCAGACTGTGTGGCCAAAGAAGAAATACCCCCTGTTACATATGCATGTACAGGTTTTTCTACAAACCTGGTTGCCATTGTAGGTCCAGGAACCAAAAGTCAGGTTACATTCCTGACTGTCAAAGGGGAAGTAGGAGACGTCCACCACACAGGAGCTCTTGGTGATGGCAGGAGCGTCCCAGGTTATCTCTCCGTTGTAGCGCAGTCTCACGTTGGTGTCCATCGGCCCCGAGAAGTCATCGTCAGCTCTGGAGGAGGAGAAAGTCACGTGTTATTTGGTTAAATGGTGAATATTGTATGTTGTATGTTTTCGACACTGAGTTACCTGTGTATTAAACACACCTTTACACTCTAATATGAGCCAATACATCAGTCCTGCAATAAAACCTAAGATTTAAGAAGTGTATAATATTCCGACTACAGCCTCAAAAATAACAATAGAGTTGATTCTGCAGGGTTGCAGGGTTTTTGTACTGGACTCCATTAGCCCCTAATAAACTGGTAACTCAGTATTAACATACCGTATCTGTGCATTGTATATATTACATGATTATGGCCACTATTATATTTATATTACATATTCTATGACATAATATGCAAAACTGGTGTACTAAATTACAAAACACACCAGCCTGGTCACTAGAATAAAATGTTGGTATTGTACGTTTCTGCAAATCACACAAATGTTGTACGTTCCATACGTATCAAGTGGCGTAGTTCAGATTACATGTATATACGAGCTGAGTTTCTCATCAGGGGGAGGAGGGGATGGTGGATGGCGTGTAACCCGGGCGAGACGGCTACCAAGCATCAGACAGCAGGAGACCACTGTTCGAGACCAACAAAACCGGGTGTTTTTTAAGGAGAGGTCTGGTATTTTAAGACTAAGCTTAATCCTAACCAAGTGTAACCGTTAACCACAGCCTTGTCACAACATAAAATTAAAAATTGAAACATATAGAAACATCTTATACAAATGTAACATATCCGTGGTTTGCAGAAAAGTACAATGCCAACATTTATTCTGGCAACGGGTTGAAAACACAACATATAGTTTATGTATAACATTGTATGAATTCTCTGTCAACATTTTTACAATGCATGCTTATAAACAAAATAAATCCTATATATACTGCATCATTTCTAATAGGTGAATGTGTGTAGTCTTTCCTCTTTCTGAAACATCTCTTTTAACATGATGCTGCAACACAGTGTCCTTAACTTATTACAGTGAGGATTTGATGAAAACGTCCTTTCCTAAAGCATAACTCAAGTTTTTCATGGTCATCCAGCCCAAATAAATCAACATAAATGGAGGTAATTTTACTAAAAAAAAGTACATCCCTTATGTCCTCATAAACAGGACAGTAAAACAAACAAAAAAAACCTCATTCTCAATGTTACCTTGCTCACACAACAAACAAAAGTCTGTCCTCCTCTGGAGTGGCATTAAACCTGCTGGTCCCGAGGGCTAATGCAAATGTTCCTGAGCATAACACATTTATGAGACAATAGGTTCATAATTTTGGTTGACACCATATATCAAACAGGCCATTTTCTCTATACACGAGAAACATTTTGCTCCTAATCTCCTGAATATTACAAAGTAACCTGTTCTCAAAAATGTATGACAAATTGTTCGAATAAAATAAGTAGCCCAGGGATGACCATGCGAAATGTCCCAATTCAAAATCGTTTTTGTGCGTGCGTGCGTGCATGCGTGCGTGCGTGCGTGCGTGCGTGCATGCGTGCCAAGCTGAAAGGAATAGGAAAGAACAAATAAAGAACAATAAGGAAAGAGAGAAAACCTAATATTGTTGATGCCAGAGGTGGAAAGTAATCTCAATTCATTCAAATATGACACTCTTACTTCACTTAAGTATTTACATCGTTAACACTTCATTTGAAAGTTTGTGCATAAGACTGGCATGACGCTGTCATGATCATGAAGGAATCTTTATGAATACATGGGTCACACGGGCCCTTGAAATCCTTGAAAGTCTGTGAATTTGAGGGGAAAAAAAGGCCTTGAAAGTTTTTGAAAATAGACATATACAGACCTGGGTCATTGAAAGTGTTTGGATTTATATATTTTGTGCAGGAATAGAAATTGAAGTTCTATTGATAAGTTTGTTCACTTAATGTTAGTAGGTTTTGTTCTGCTGTCTGCATGCGTTTCCCGCTGTTGCATCATTGTTTCACACTGGAAAGTCCTTGAAAAGTTCATGAACTTGATGTTTAAGTTGTGGGAAGTCTGTGAATGTTTATGACTGTTCTCAGCCCAGAGATGACCATGCAAAATGTCCCAATTAAAAATCCTTTTAATGCGTGTGTGTGTGTGTGCGTGTGTGACGTACGGGCGTACTTGTTATAGAGGACGAGGTCTGGCCTCCACACGAGACTGCTGGGGATGTGGATCACCTCCAGTCCGTCATAGTCCTCTTTATCCCACTTCAGGTACGCATCATGCCACGTCTGCCTGATCCACAGGTAGGCGATCAGCACCTGGTTCCTCTCATCCTTCATACAGTCAATCGCACAAATGACACACACACGCACACACATAATGGATACATACTAACAGCAGCTTAAAGAGAGATCCTCTCGGTCTGCTTCTCATTAACTCCATGAGCATCGCGAGGGGTTCGGATTATCACAACAGCTGAAATCCAGACCTGTCTGTCAATATCAGGTGGATGAGCAGAGTCGCTGCCTGACGGAGGTGGGTGGGGGTGGTTTTGGTATCGCTGCCAGAGCTTCTCTGATGCAAACCAATGAAAACATAAGCGCTTTGGGTAACAGGACACTCCAACACACACTTATTTGTTGTCTGGCCTCTTCTCAAACATGGCCATAGGCGTAGGTTTCTGGGAGGGGGGTCTTTTTATTTTTATTTTGACAGAATTAAAAGATATTTCAACCATAAATTGATGCCGAAAAGCCACAAATTGGTGCAGAAATATTCACACGAATGCAAGAAATTAAGTGTTTTTGACGCTCAAAATGTCCTGGGGGAGGACCCCTCAACTTCCGGAAGCGCATTGCATTCTCTCCTAATTATGAGTTCCTATCTCATATTTACGTGAAAAGATCTCATAATTTTGAGATCCTGATAGTGTCATTAAGAGATGTCATAATTACATTGTATTCTATAATTATATGATAAAATATCTTTTTATTTTCTTTTGTGAATGCAATGAACTTCCGTACAAACCCGCACGTTTCGTGTGCGTGTGTGCGTGCGGCAAACTAACATCAGCCAACACACGTGCCGTTACATTCAGTAGGAGAGCCGTTTTCTCTCTTCAAGCACAAACACATCCGAACACACACGTGCACAACACGAGTGCTAATTCACTGTGTCTGACACGGCAGTGAACCTGAACAGGAACCTGAGCCAGCTGAGTAACAGTAGGCCCGGCCTATACAGTAGGAGGTCTGCCTGTCATTCAGGTCCGCATCTACAAACTGTCACCGCTGTCTTAGCCATGATGAAAACACTATATAGGTTCAGTATTTGCATGATCTCTGCCAAATTAGCATCATCAGGGATTACAACTAGGTTTACTGTAAGCGGGGGTGCAGTGTAATCATACAGGGATTACGATTCAATATATTGTCATACTGTAAGCAAGGCGATATATTGCAATTTTTTAAATCTAATTTTAGGAAAACTGTCATAGTATAAAGCACACACCACTACATGCAGACGTTGCTATGTTGTGGAAGAGTGATGTGTCAGTCGTTTTTTTGTAAATTAACACAAAGCAGAATGATAGGATGATCTTGATAGTTGATATTGCATGTTGTTATTTATGTTATTCGACTGTTATAACGTTCAGCATAAATAAAAAATGTAATACACATGTGTAATAGTGTTTGATGTTTTTACATTTAATCTTTTTATA
>JAOVVB010071705.1:0-13973 GCA_028570985.1 Heterobranchus longifilis
TGATGTTTTTAGAAACTAATGCAGTGTATCCTGTGTTGTTGATGTTTTTAGAAACTAATGCAGTGTGTCCTGTGTTGCTGATGTTTTTAGAAACTAATGCAGTGTATCCTGTGTTGTTGATGTTTTTAGAAACTAATGCAGTGTGTCCTGTGTTGTTGTTGATGTTTTTAAACTAATGCAGTGTGTCCTGCGTTGTTGATGTTTTTAGAAACTAATGCAGTATGTCCTGTGTTGTTGGTGATGGTTTTTTAGAAACTAATGCAGTGTGTCCTGTGTTGTTGTTTATGTTTTTTAGAAACTGATGCAGTGTGTCCTGTGTTGTTGTTGATGTTTTTAGAAACGGATGCAGTGTGTCCTGTGTTGTTGTTGATGGTTTTAGAAACTAATGCAGTGTGTCCTGTGTTGTTATTGATGTTTTTAGAAACAAATGCAGTGTGTCCTGTGTTGATGATGTTTTTAGAAACTAATGCAGTGTGTAATAAATAATAATACCACTCTGAAAAGCTAGGGGTGGAAATGTCCCAATAGATGAATTATTATCTGTTGCCACTTTAATTTCTACGGTTCAAACATTTCAAGAGGAAGAGGATCAAGTGAGACCGTACGAAGCCAACGTGTGCTTACTAACCAACAAAATTGATCTTGGGGGTGTTTATTTTCTTCCCAGCGGAGGCAGAGTTGGCAGCAGAGAGGCTGTTGGTTAACGGGTTCTTGACTCCTGCCATAGCACTGCTGACGATGTTGACAGGTTTCAGGTAGGGGGGGCTGGAGCTGGAGGCAGCAGAGGAGGAGGCCGCCACACACAGAGAGCTGCTGCTACTGGAGCTGCTCAGGGTAGCTGTGGTGGTCTTACTGGGAGCAGCTGTGGTGGAGGACGAGGTCTGAGTGACCATACTGGGCTCAGTCGAGGGAATGGGTTTGCCAAGTTTAGTATGAAGCTTCACGACCTGCACAGGAGAATTCAGAATACAGAACGTTTATTATTATCAGAACGTTTACATTTTAAACATACTGACATATTTCACTTTGTTTTTTTTGTTTTGTTTATTACTTCAGATTTTGTGGTTTGTACACTTCATCTCCTTGTTTTTATATTCTGTCTGTTTTATCCTCCTTAGTTTGCACCTTCAGGTGTCAAAATGTTTCCTACCAAAGATTTAGGGTGTTTGCAGCTGGCAGCCCGCCATCATAAGTTCCACTAGTGTTGTCATGATACCAACACTTTGACTTTGATACCGATACCAAGTTTAGTATCACAATACTACTACTGAAACGATACTCAATAGCTTAATTATATCAGAAACACAATGTCCAATATACTGTTGCAAATGAGACCCACAGACTGTACAAAATACATTCATGATGAATTCTTAAGTATTTTTTTTTATTTCATACATAACAGGGCACATTGCTCATATATGGTTATACTTATTGGGCCAAATGTTAATATATTATGTATTATAGACCTGTCCTGTACAGTGCCCATGTTTTATTCTATAAATGTTTCCAAAACAACAAACATGATTTTACCAACAGACTCACACATTACTGCAGCAACCAAAGTTTTCTTTTTCAGCCAGGGCATTACGTTTACTGTGGGTAATATTACGTTTACTGTGGCTAATATTATGTTTACTGTGGGTAATATTATGTTTACTGTGGGTAATATTATATTACTAAATGTAGAGTGGGAGTTTGCCTTTTTTACTAACTGTTCTGTATGTCCCTGTAGAGCCACCGTTGTTTACAAGTGACATGTAGCTGCCGCAGCGCTAGCGTAGCTAATAGCTCTATGCTATTTAGCTATTTACTGTTTTAAAAAGCACCGAAATGAGATCCCCAAATAACTGTAGCTTAATAAATGTGTTGCTTTGGATCTCAGCTATTTACGATGCAGGGTAGGCCTCACATTGATGCTTATTGATCCGCTAGTCTGGCTGGGTACGTAAGCCGTGTCGGTAAAAAGCCTTATAGCCATAAAGTCTTAAGTCCCTCCTTCCTTCTGTGTGGTTCTCAGAGTCTCTTCTCTGCAGTCGGGGCGTAGCTCCGCCCAGGACAACTGTGATTGGTTTGAAGAAATATAAACAGGCCAGGGAGTTGTTTCCACTATACCAGCGTGAAAGACATTTAATCCAGCTGTTAATAATTACAGCATTAGTTCTCAGAGAATTTCTTTTATATCCAAGCAAAACTGGTATTTTAACTGAAATATCCCTGACTGAAAATCGGGACATTGTAAATCGAATCGATTTGGAAAATCTGAATCGATACCCAGCCCTAACTATTAGCATAGACAAAAACATAAAAACAACTTGAACCAGAGGGTCGACTACCATCTAACGGTAGATGTCCCACACATTTCCATACCTTCTGGTGTTTGGCTCCGCGGATATGGGCAGCATAGGCATCTGCACCAGTGCAGGAAACATCACAAAGTTCACAGCGGAGCTGGTTTTGAGCATTGCGGGCCAATGCTCCTCCAACACTGCCGCTGCTGGTGCTGCTCTGGGAAACCTTCAGTGCCGCTTCCTTCTTCTTGTGTTTTTGGCCTTCCAGATGCTCCTTGTAAGTCTGATGCATTCAAAATGTTTGGAGAAAGACAGAGCCGTTAGTTGCACTGGTTAACAAGTATTTGTTTGGGACACTAATGATTTTGTTACCGTTATGTGGATTTTTAGAAAATAAACCTAAACACATCAATTCATCCAAGAAAACTAAAAGGTAACCATGTTTTTAAATCAGATCTGCTCTTTGCTTTTTTCTCAGTTTTAAGCACTTTATTTAAAAATCCAAGCACTTTTCAAAACTTAAAAACATTTGCAGCACCCGTAGGAACCCTGAGGTCATATTGCTCTCACCTGCGGGCCGGCGCAGCTGATCTTACAGACGTCACAGTAGTGGATCTGAGGGGGTTTGGGCGGCTGCTTGGGCCGAAGCTGCTTACTCTGGAAGGGGGGTTTCTTGGTGAAAGTGTTCCCCGTCCATGCTGCTGTTGCTGCTACGGCTGCCACCGCCTGCTTCTGTTGCTGCTGCTGCTGGTAGTAGCTGGAGGCTGCAGAGTAAACTGCTGCCTCATAGCCCGAGTACGAGGTTCCTGGAAGAGGAGAAACCAAAGTCTACTTGAAACCAGCTCCATTAAAATGCAAAGCAAACGTTGAAGGATAGGCTAATATAATATATTAGGGCTGTCAAACTTAGGGATGCACTGATCCCATATTGATATCGAATGTCCAGACCTACCCCCCAGCGCGGATACAACGCTGCATCTGCGCTGGGAGGTAGGTCTGGATATAGGTCTGGCTACGCGAGACTAGTCAGGCGTCAGCAGCGCGCCGGTGGCAGACAGCACGGCTGGAAGAAAAACAAAGATGGCTGAGGTGTTGAGATATTTCTTCTGACACATGTAAGTAACTAAATCTGCCATTTTGGGCAAAAATAACAGAAGTCTTGGTGAAATATTCTGACAAGAACATAGATTTATGTCACTTTGACGGTAAAATGTGAAGTTTGGATGTGTTGTGGATGAGAGGGGTGTTCGAGTGTCATTAGAAAGGTGGGAATTCGTAGTTTCTGGCGAAACCCTGCATGCCTTTTGTGTGTGCTCTACTTAGATTTGAGATGCATTCAGGTGTCTTTGAAATCGTGGGAATTTCTACGTTTTGGTGATTACTTTCATGCAAACTTATTACAGATCTTATGATCACAACTTGTTCTTATATTTACGACGTATTCAATTGTCTGACTTCATTGTTAAAATACTTTTTAATAAGACATATTTTGGACAACATGTAGTTGGTTCAAAGATACTGAAAAAGTCGGATCGCTGCCTCGCTATCGTATATATAGACTTCAGAGGGTGTTTACTCTCTTTCTCAGAGAAATTGTTTGGCCAAAACTATTATCTGTCTTCCAGCCAGTTTACGTTTGCAACAGAGATAAGCTTGTTGGAGGTGTGCAATTTGCAGCCCCTGGCTGTGATAGCGGATGGCCTCTGCAGTGCTGTGATGTGTGTTTAGCCAACGTTGTTGGGATAGACAACAGATATTGTCTGTAGCAGAGTGGGCTGCACCGCTCAGCATGGTCGCACTTCTTTGCCTGCTCATTAGAGTTGAACTATAACACTGCTGGGCCACAAATCTGCACCTTACCCAGCGATCGATCCCCCCGCGGACACACAACACAACACACACGCACACACACACACATAACACACAGAGCGAGTGGACCAAAGCTTATGTATCGAGGAGCAAGCTGTGCATTGTCAGGCAGGGTGTTAGTTGGTAATCATTAACACAGACTCCCTGTTTGCTTTGCCTCTATCCGAGCTAACTGTCTCTTAGCTTTTATGCGTGTGTGTGTGTGTGTGTGTGTGCGTGCGTGCGTGTGTGTGTGTGTGCGTGTGTGTGTGTGTTGTCAACAGTGCCATGTGTCTCACTGCGTTTTATCAGCCTGTGCACTTTATTTACACACTGAGTCTCTCCATAAACAGACACACACGTGCACATACAGTACACACACATTTAACATCTGCTCACGCCCGCGGTGGCGTATCTCTCGGAGTTACAGTTTGCTGCAGACTTCTCGTTCCGTAGCAGCTCAGTGTAGAAGAGAGACGTATTGTAGAGCAGAAAACGTATCGTAATTAATCCGCAGACAAAACAAGCAAACACTTTACGCAGGTAAATTCAAGGTTTTCCTGAGGAGAGGATTGATTGGCTGCGAGATGACCCATCAAGGAAATGAGTGTGTGGCTGGAAGGGCAGACAGGAAGCACTGAGAGGACAAACATATCAGCAGGGTGCTGCAGGACTCTTACTCATAGATTCCAATATTTAGTGTTTCAGGCTGCATACGTCTGAGGGAAACAGCATCACCACCACCATAAGGAATCAGAAAAATCATGTGCGTCACAGTACTGGCCTGTGGCACAAATGATGGTAATAATGTCCAAAGAAAGTACTAATCTGATTTCAGGCAAATGCTTTAATGTTTTCTTTTAATGCCTCTGTGATCGTCGTGGCTGGAGGCATCATGTTTTCAGGTTGTCCGTCTGTTCCATTCTTATGAACGTGATATCTCAAGAATGCCTCGAGGGAATTTCCTCAAATTTGGCACAAACATCCACTTGGGATCAAGGATGAAGTGATTAAATTTTGGTGGTCAAAGGTCAAGGTCACTGTGACCAATTTTGGCCATAACTCAAGAATTTCTATGCTAATTATGACAAAATTTCGCACAAATGTCCAACAGGATAAAATAAGAAGTGATGACATTTTATACCCAAAACGTCAAAGGTTAACTTCACTGTGACATCATAATGTTCTGCAAAATGTTCTGTGTGAAGCATCCAAAAAATACACTTTATACCTTTTATTAAATTCCTTCACGATATATATTATGAGTCTGGACAGACATGAAGGAGGCATACAACCATCAGGTGGTAATTCTAGTTTCACTTTTTGCCTGAAATTATGATTTTATCACAAACTCAGTCATTAAAAAGTTTAAATCCAGAGGCTGAAATAGATTTAATTTAAGATATAAAGTATAAGTAAGTGAATACTGTACCCAAAAAAGGGAGAAGCATACAGAGGAAAATAAAAAAAGATTAAAATTGTCACCATTATTGAGTTGGATAATAATGATATACTGCAATACAGATAAATTACTGGATCACATCACAATAAGGATACACAGGCTCAAAATGTGGTAGTACAAATAAATACATATAATAGGGTACACGTAATTCAACACGTCCTCATACCTAAATGGCAGACTAGACAGTTTGCCAATGACTCCCAAAACGACATATATGACCGTTCTATTTAACGTTGTGAAACAGTCACACGCCGGCTTTTATGACCGTTCTATTTAACGTTGCAAAACGTTTGCAGTTTTAAACACGTGGTTAACATTGTGAAACATTACTATTTGGTTTTGGCAACAAAACTAACTGGTTAGGTTTTGGAAAAGTACAAAATAAGTATGTTTGCTGTGGACGTAAGCCCGTGATGTAGTTACATCCCTGACGTGGTTATGTAATAGCGTAGTTACGTTGGTTAACTTAAAAAAAAAGTCAAGGTTGACTTTTGGTTTCACAGAGGACAAGAACAGCGGTCTCCTGGGTGAAAGTCCTGTGTTTGCATCCTCCTCCTTACATGGACTTATACTCTGATCTTTATACTACGTCACATGACTTCCTCCTTTGTTCCCGCCATAATTACATCAGCCACTAGAGGTTGCCGCCTAGTCTTGCATAGCCAGACCTATACCTCCACAGCGCTGTCTCCATGCTGGGAAGGTCTGGATTGAATGTGCGTGATAGTGGAAAAAAACTCCCTGGCCTGTTTGTATTTCCGTAAACCAATCACAAGCGTCCTGGGCGGCGCCACGCCCCGACGGTGCCTCTGCAAAATAGTGTCGGGAGGGAACCCGTTTCGGTGGAACACCTCCACGAAAGTGTTGTAAAGATATTCTTTGTAGATCTTTACAATCATTCACTGAAAGAACAGAGCAGGCCTGCTTTATTACACCGTCCAAATCTTCAAAACTTGTCATTTTCAGCGTGTAAGTTGATAACTCAGAGGCTGTTTTTTGTTTCCGTAGCGAAGGGACTTTGGGAACCGGAACACAGACACAGACTTCCTGTGCGGACAGGAAGTGAGGCTTTATCCCAGCACTGTTTGGTAAAAATGCAGATTAGTGGTCGATATGTGTTTTTCAATGGCCGATGCCGATACCGATATTTAGAGAGCAGGGCAGCCGATGGCCAATTTATAGTGAGGATTTTGTTTTTTGGGGGTTTTTTTTGCATCTGTTAAAATAGCCTACAACAATTTCAAAATTATATTTATAATAATAATAACATGTGACACAAAATTGCTGAACTTAAATGAACATTTATTTAACACTTATTCAGCAGATAGCAGGCTGCTATTCACAGCATCTCTTTGTTTTTGGTCCTTTTGTAGATCTGCACACTTTAATCAGCCTTGTGTCAAAAACTCATTAATCGGTCTATCCCTAATGCAGATTATATTTCTAAATATGACAATAAATGACAAAAGAAAGAGAAAAATGAAAAGAAACTGATACAATCTTTGCTGTCTGTGACGAGACCGTGACAGTGAAACTGTTCAAATAACCATGTGACAAACGTCAGCTCCTGTTTACAGCAAACCCCCTCCCTGCCCCATGACCTGATGTCAGAGGGAATATGTTTACAAGAATGTAGTAATGCTGAAAGAACCATTGATCAGTGTGATGAAAGAAAAACTGCCCTGGAAACCAGTGCGTAACTCTTAATAAGTTAATGTTCAATGCCCACATACATCTCTCCACATGTACTTTTCTTGTTTTATAAATGCCACCACCACTGTTTCCATCCTCTGTTTCTTGACATTTTCAGTGTAGGTTTTATCACGTCATTGCACAAAGACAACAGCGGTGTAACTTGTTGCTGTGTCTCTCTGTAGGAGCCACGCTGTACAGGAAGCTGCAGACGTACCTGATGACGGAGGAGCAGCTCCAGGAGCACGGATACCCGAGAACAAACCCCGAGGCTGCCGGCAAAGCCATCATGTACAACCTCCCGGAGAAAAAGGCCGTCACGGACCGTGAGTGACTCACCCGTCTCTAATGACCAACACTAAATTAAATTAACATATGTGGTTTCCAGCTGACACTCTGTGACGTGTTTCCAGCGTTCAACAAGATCTGCTGTCGATGTGGAGCGGAGTACAGGATCAACACCAGCGGCAACTGTATACGGAAAGAGGAGTGTAGCTTTCACTGGGGACGACTGCGCAGACAGAAAGGTACGTTTGTTTGCATTTATTTACAGGGTTCCTGCGGGTGCTGGAAATCACACTTGAATTTTAATGTGGGGTGCTTGGATTTTGAATAAAGTGCTCGAAACTGCTTGAAATGTAGGTTACAGAGGACGACAAGTCTACTTACAAACAGGTGACACATTTTGAAACGTGAAACTTTGTTGTGTTTTCCTTAATTTGTCACGTTTCTGTAGAACAGGGCTGTCGTCGACTAAAGAAATCCTTAGTCGACTTACACTCATACGAATTTGTCGACTAATCGATTAGATGATTTAATTGACAGATCTGTAAAACTTGAGTTTCTCCACAAAGAATCCTGCAAAAGCACCACTTTATATATTGTGCTTGCCAGAGATGTGCTCATAAGTTTCTTGGAAATAATTCATTCAGCACTGAAAAAAGCATAAAAAAACAACTAATTGACTAAAGAAATCTTAGTCGACTAAGACCAAAACAACCGATTAGTCGACTAAGAGGGGGCAGCCCTACCGTAGAATGCTGTCAGAAAACATCATTTTGGTTGTTTAATGCACAATAACTTCTGATTTAATGTGATGCAGAAGTGAAATAATCAGTGTACTGTATATAAGCTGTAAGGTGCTGGAAAATGCTTGAAAAGTGCTTGAATGTGACTTTGGAAAAGGTGTAGGAACCCTGTATTTAGTGTAAATCGGTAATAAAGATCAATATTATGAATGCACTTTTTTATGTTGTTATTCATACTGCTAAATCTAACTCCTCCTTTTCTTTACCTCTGTCTGTCCAACTTGTTCTTTCCTTCCTCGCTGTCAGTCGCTGGAGGATGGGAGACCAACTACAGCTGCTGTGCTGCTGCTGTCGGCGCTCCAGGCTGCCAAGTTTCCAAGGTATCGTCCTTTTTAATCCAACAGCTGTTAGTTTACCTTCTTTGCATGTTACAGGAGCAGTGTGTAGGACGTAGGAGGATCTATTTCTACAGAAATGGAATATAATATAGGATATAACTTTGTTTTCATTAGTGTATCACCTGAAACGAAGAATCGTTGAGTTTGAAGTGAAAGGGTCGTTGGAGTCCGTCATGTTTCTACAGTAGCCCAGAACGGACAAACCAAACACGGTCTCTTGAGCTTTGGCTTTTTGTGATTTTACGTCGAAGTGAAGGTCGTGCTTTGAAAGAGAGGGGCGAGGGGACGGGTATTCAGTTGGTTGCAATCTGCACCCTCACTGCTAGATGCCACTAAATCCTACGCACTGCACCTTTAAGAAGTCAGATATATTAAAAAGTTATATTCACAGAGCCTAAACAGTCTGCATTAGAAAAGTACAGACGTTAAAACAACCAAATAACAATTAAACATCAGGGAGAAGAAAACACTGAATTTGTGAAAAAAAAAATGTGTTAAAAGTTCCTGAAAATAACAGGAAAACTCATCTCTTTTGCAATATTCACAGGAAATAATCTTCTCAATATTCATCCAAATCGCTCATTTTACACATATTTCCTGCAGTTATTGCGTTCACTTTTTGGGTTAATTGTACAGTTTTTCTGTTTTTCTGTACCGTTATTGTTATACATTGAATATAATATGAAATATCCATAAAACATGTACTTAATCAGGGGTTGTCAGTTTACTCAGGGATAGAAAAGGGGTCCCTTAATGTAATGCTAATGTAGACATACAACTACTTAAAAACACAAAAATGAACTATGTAATGTCAGACAAGCTAAAGGAGAAAGACACTAAAAACAATTTAAAAGTAGTACCATAGCTTTACAGCAGAGTCATTTTCTGCATGTTTTTAATAACACTGAAAACCAAAAACATCCCCAGACTGAAAGCATTTCATGTTCCCACAGCAACATGTCCAGGACGGGCGGAAAGAGTCGTTCGATGGCTACGTCACAACGTTCAGTAAAGCTCTGCCACCAGACGGCAACGCAGGGGTGTTTGCTTTGGACTGTGAGATGGTGAGTCAGACCGCCCGGTTTTTAACCCACCTGAAGAACTGTTACCTAAACGCAACACGGACCTTAAACTGCCATCTTGTGTGTGTGTTTGATTTTAGAATTGATTTATTACAGACCGCTGTAATACGTATGAGACTTTTGTTAAAAATCATCATAAACTCATTATATTTTGTATTCAAAGTCACATGAACTTGTGTTTTCTGAAACAGTGTTACACGAAGCAGGGCCTGGAGCTGACGAGAGTGACGGTCATCGACTCCGAGTTGAAAGTCATCTACGATACGTTCGTCAAACCTGAAAGCAAAGTGGTGGATTACAACACGCGGTGAGTTTGTCCCCCGCAGCTCGACTTCATTTCACTGATAGAGACAGTCACTGTCAGTTGTGCCCCGTGTGTTACATGAGTCACAGTGCTTTAAACGCAGTATATATATTAGTAGCAGATAGGGGTGTAACGATACATCGATCTGGATCGATGTATCGAAAAATATCGATACATATCATCTTTATGATGCACCTTTATTTCGAAATTCCCACTTTATATTTAATTATTGTTTTTAATTTAAATGTCTGGAAGAGCTCAGTAATAAAATGGTGAAATCATATTTTAGTTGCTTTTTGTGAGTAGATAAATGTAACTGTGTTAAATGGTAATGATATCGTCTCATGTCGATCACAGGCCCCTGAATTAAATCAAATAGAAATCGTATGGTGACTTTGTGATATCAGCAATTATCGTGTCGTTTTCCAAAGAATCGATATTATATCGTATCGTGATAAAAGTTGTGATTTACACCCCTAGTAGCAGTAGTAGTAATAATATATTTCCGTCCTCTTCAACAACTTCCACAACAGGCTTTACATGTAAGAGAAAAAAAAAGAAACAGAAACAGGAAAAAGACCGAAAAGTTGTAGACTTATGATGCCTAACCTTTTTACATTACATTCTTATATAAAAACAAAACAGTTGCAAAAGAACGAAAGTTTCCAGAAGTTTCATACATAATATTATAGTATAGATTATAATAAAGTTTTATATTAATTTACCACATTATATTTAAACATTTTCTTAAATTTGCAAAGTGAACTACACATTTTTAATTTGTTGTCACAACTATTCCATAAGTTTACCCCTTTGACAGATATATATCTCTTTTTTATGTTTGTCCTAACTCTTGTTTTTTTAAACATACTCGCTCTAGTTTCAAACAACTTCTGAACGCAGTATGGGAGTAAATTATTTTGTGCTTTGTACATTATCAGAGCAGTTGTAAGATCAATAGATCATCACATTTTAAAGTATTTAATTTAATAAAGAGTGCGTTAGTTGGTTCATAATAATCTGTTTGATTCACAGTTCTTATGGCTCTCTTCTGGAATAAACTGGATTAGTGTTTGTTTTCTATGTTTCCTCATACCTCCACACAGTATGTACACACAATATACAGTGAGTTCTCATTTAAGATATCTTTAGTTTTATATAACACTGCAATAGTTTTAGATACTTTGTTTTTACATTATTTATATGTGATTTCCAGCATAGTTTATCATCAGTTATCACGCCCAGAAATGTATTGCCATACACTCTTTCTATTTCTACATCATTGATCATAATTTTAACTTGATTATTTATTTTCCGATTACTAAATATTCTAAACTTTGTAACTTTACCAGCCACTCAATAGATTACCATTGTGTTTTTTTTGGCTGGTGCATGAAGCAAATCTACCATCCATTTGCATATTTTCTTACCAGCATTTGGCTGGTGGCTGGTGCTGATTTTGGACCCTGCTTGTATGTGATTGACAGATTTTCCGGCGTGACGGAGGAGGACTTGGAGAGCGCCACCATCACTCTGCGAGACGTTCAGGCCGTGCTGCTCAGTATGTTCAGTGCTGAATCCATCCTGATAGGACACAGTCTGGAGAGCGACCTGCTCGCTCTGAAGGTACCGCGCCTCTTCATCACACACGGTTCGATTTCCAGAAGGAGGACAGACAACTGCAGGCAGACTACCAACACTGCACAAACACCTTTGATTTGTGCAGTTTACAGCTGTTACAATCGATCAAATCAGGAAAAACGAGGGCTACTTTTGCCTCCCGGAAATAGTAGTTCATAAAATATAGAAGTTAAAAAAAACAAAACTGAAATGTGGAAGATATGGATCAAAAACCTCCGTCTTCAATCTGTGGGTTAAATAACAACTAATGTTAAGCTTCCTTGAGATCATTTTAAGCCACAACGCAGATTTTTAACAGCGTTTCGGGACCTCTGGTCTGGTTGATCTAGTCGCTAAGTTAACCTAGAAAACAGTAGCTAAAGTTAGCTATCGTTAGCAGTCTGACACCAGCGGTGTATCCATGTACATATTAGAGTTGAAATATAAAAAGACAAAAACTCTCAAGCGCATTTACTCACCTGGGTAAAAACAGCAGTCGTTCAGAACTACTTTAGTTCATAAAAAGTTGTAGTCCTCTAGACTCATGTAGCTTTCATCTGGCTCGCCGTGTAGTAACGGGGGATTGGATCACATCCAATATGTGTTTCAGTTTTCTGCGAGTTAATCCAACCCTGTTATGTCGTCACTTTCCTCTCTTTCCATTCACACAGTATACAGATTCAATTCCGCGCATCAGCAAACCACCTATTGCTGCACAGTATACCTTTAAAAAAAAAAAAAATATATTATTATATTGTAAAAGTGTCAAAAATACCATTGGATCTACTTTCATAGAAATTTATCAGAGAGGCTGAGCAAATGCATGGTCCTGAAATAAACCGTTTTTGTGAGAGCAATCCAGCTAATTTGGTCGCATATCAATTAATGTATGAAGTATCTGTGAATTAACATTCTTTAACTGATGAGCTGCTAAATGTGAACTAATCATAAAGTCATAGTGACTTGATCATTTGGTGAGCAACATGAATTCATAATCATCATACATGCTGCATTAATCATCACGAGCCATGCATTAGTTAAACATTAGTTAAATGATTTGTACCCTCATTATAAATGTGACCACATTCATTAAGCAGCAGCAGAAGACGGAGCAGCAGATGCACTTACATCAGCCGCTGTGGTTGGTGTGATAGTCGTGACACTCTGACTGGCTGCTACAAGGTTACCAACAGTATCACTCCGTTACACGTCACATTTTGGCTGACACCATCTTCATAACTAAAGCCTCTTGTCAGGTTATACCAAAAAAAAAAAAAAAAAAATCTCAGAAGTCAGCAAACTTTACACTGAGCAATCAACATGGAAACATAATTCTTATAAAAATACAACCATCCGTATCCCGAGGCAAAAAATAACTTATGCACTCATGCTCGTAGACATTACACTTTCTTTCCCTTGCTACAGGTTCTTTGTTGACTCCTGGAAAAGTGCTTACCTGTCACTGCAGCACAGTTGGCTGTCAGAGCGAGTGTGACACAAGCGAGCCGGAGCAGCCTGCAGCCAGGACCCGCCATCAGTCACCGACTGCCACACACACACACACACACACTCACACACACACACACACACACGGAAATGTCTAACTAACCAGTCTCTAAGGTACAAGGCAAGGCCACCCTGAAGCCTCAGCAGAGCAGCTACACACACGGAGACGACGGCAGCAATGCTTCCCTGCTGTCAGCACTATCAGCCTGCTCTGTGTGTGTGTGTGTGTGTGCGTGTGTGTGTGTGTGTGTGTGCGTGTGTGTGCCTGCCTGCCAGATAAGCTGCCCTCATACGTTTCTGTGAAGCAGACCGAACTTCTGTGAATGCCACCAGCTCTCTGCTGAAACTGCACTTCAGCGCCAGATGCTGCTTTTTTCCGCTGGCGAAGCACATTTCTCTCCCTCCCTGCTTCTCTCGCTCTCTCTCAAAGGATGGCCACATCAGTGCCGACACTGAAGAACTGCCTCCCATTTCCTCCCCCTCTTTCCTCACCATTAGGACACACAAACACACACGGATGCACATATATGCACACAGACTTGAAAAATATGAGATGGAAGAGAGGAGGCAGGTATACGAGAGAGGAGTGAACTGTCGCGCGTAGCCAGATCTGTCTCCACAGCGCTGTGTCCGCGCTGGGGGAAAGTCTGGATTCAATGTGCTTTCACTCCTGTGGATAGTGAAAAAAACTCCCTAGCCTGTTTGTATTAGCTTAAACCAATCACAACCGTCCTGGGCGGCGCCA
>JAOVVB010071725.1:0-13972 GCA_028570985.1 Heterobranchus longifilis
TCTTTTTTTTTTTCTTTTTTTTTAAATTTTCTCATCATTTTACACCTCTACAGTTTCTGTGATTAATGTTGTCTGGTAGCAGGAATATCGAGGAATGTGCGCAAATAGAAATTTTGATAAGTGAGTTTCAGGTTAGCGCAAAGGACCTCACAGTGTAAAAAAAAAAACAAGCTACATTTTAGTCCAAAATTTATTGCTGCAAGATATCAGTCGCAGTCTGATTATGTGAAAGTCTAGAAAACGTGAAGCAAAAATGTTGTTTTGTTGATTTCAGGTTAATTATACTTGTGTTATCGTAGATTAAAGGCATGGTTGTTTTTTTAAACTGTTTTCCTTGAATTTGACTCCTGTACTGACAAATCTCACCTCCACAAAACTGATTTTTAACCGCTCCATGCATATCGCCACAAATTAACAAATGTCAGTGTGAACACAAGCTTCCCCAAATCCAAATCTGCATCTTGACAAATCCACCCGCAACACAATCCCGCTGGATATTTCTCCCTCAGCACTATCCATTCAATCCCTCCGTTTGCATCCTCCCCTCCTCTCTCCCGTTTACAGACACACTTCAATAAGAATATATTTGACAGTACGGCGGCGAACAGCCTGAGCCCATTATGACAAACATACCAGAATGCTCCTAACTCAATGCCTTGACAGTTTGTGACAACCCAATTCCTCTAATCCTCGGAAAGACAGTAACCCCTCACCCACTGATAAATCTGTCAACAAAGCAATCAAAGCAGAGCAGGAGCCACTCCTCTCTCCAACAAAAAATTCCATAAACTTAATCCCCACAAACTTGACTGGCCTTAAAAAGCTCCCGTGGTGTTATCTGTGTTTAATTTGCATAGTGATGGAAAGAAGTCAATTACTATTAATTATTCTCTACAACTTAATACCCATTATCGAATTGAATTCACCGTCTTGAAAACCATAAACTCAATTTCACAGCTGACTAAGCGCACTAATCATCCCCCCCCACCTTTTTTTTTTTTTTTTTTACTTTACCGAGCCTTTCTGCTTTGAAGGAACAACAAGGATTCTTCGATTTCAGAAGCAATAACATTAACTAACATGGATTCCCTTTTATTGTCTCAATATAAAGACAAACATTAATAAGCAAGTATGTGAATTAAATGTATAAAAGCATCATGGTAGTGCGAGCTGATCTCACAGCATCACTTGATGGGAGTGTGTTTTTTTTTCCAGACTGGGCTGCCAAATTGCTTCGCTATGCTTTAATGGGATGATCATAATTGTTTCGTACTCGGTGCATCCTAAGCTTTCGCCTGCAGCTCCTTCAACAGATTGACAGACCCATGGGAACCTCACAAACTTATTTTGGCCGCCTTTGAACCAAGTCGTGTGTGAAATAATATGATTATGCATTTTTCCTCTGGGTAAGTTGAAAAACTGGTGGCTAGGTTTTTTTTTTCTCCCCACCCCCCCTCTCTACCTCCTCCTCCTCCTCCTTCTTCTTCTCCGTCTTCAAACTGCCCCTGCTCTAATATCCTGCAGTCTGTCCGCGTATAGTATTTATCCTCCTCAGAAGTCATGGTGATAATTGTGCCCTGGCCTCTCAAAGCGCTGCTGCAGTATCAGGACTCGGCTCCATCCGCAGCTGCCTGTGATGTCTTGACACACTTTGTGATTTGTCATCATCTCTGACCCCCCTCAGGTATCACTTTGATATCACTGGGAGAGTATAGACCTAAACTCTTAGTGGGCGTCAAATGCCCTTAGTTGATCCATCAGCTCAACTGCGGGGGGACCGCACAAGGCGAGACAAGTTAAATTCACTGTAAATGACTATGACGACAATCATATCCCGAGAGCACAGCTGGAAAATACTCGAAAAGATGGCAGCAACACACTGAGGACTCTTAAAACTACCTTCCTGTCTAGAGCAACGTTTTCTCTCAAACACACAGGGCTGGAGTCAAGACCAACTTAATCCAGTCAGAGTCAAGTCCAATACCGAGTCCAAGTCAAGACCGAGTCCAGAGCAAATCGAGTCCTGTTAAAGACCACAATATGCAATAATGTCTTTCAAAACTGGCACGATGCCAGAGCGGAAGAGGTGGAGGGTTTTTTGTTTTGTTTGTTTTTCTCCACGCATCACGTTTGTAGAATCAGCCGACGATCTGTACAACTGATCAGGAAATCAGCAGCCAGGAACAACGTGAGCAGTTCTCAAAATCTGAGCCCGAGACCAAGACGATTCAGAGTAGGGCTCAACTAACGATTGTTTTTAATATGGATTAATCTGATGATTATTTTCTCAATTAATCGATTAATCTATAAAATGTCAGAAAATGGTAAAAAAAAAAATTTAAAAATTAAAAAAATGTCCATCCCACTTTCTCAAAGTCCAAGGTGATGTCTTTAAATGTCTTGTTTTGTCCAAAACCCAAAGATATTCAGTTTAATATGATACAAAATAGAGAAAAGCTAGAAATCTCTATTTGCTGAAAACAGCATTTTCTGACCTTTTGCACGAGAAATTACTCGATTAGTCAACTAATCCTTTCAACTCTAATTAAATGTAGTAAAATATCCTTGTGACAAGTTTCCATTTTCAATTTCGTCCATTTTATTTGATAGATATTGTTAAGGTTTGTTTATTATATGTCCTATCATTTTGCAAAAGTGGCCCCTGGCATAGATTATTTGAGATAGTCAATATCATTTACAAATGATGTGCTCATATGGTGTTGAGACTGAGGATTACCAAATATCTTTACACTCTTTTGTTTTCTGTCACTGTAGGACCAGCAGCACCAGCGTGCCCCACTAGTGGGACCTAAACCCAGACCAACCCCGTCCCTGAATCCCCCCAACGGAAAGCCTGCCGAAATAAGTTCACCTCCCCAATTGTACAACAAAACCGGGAGAGGCGAGCCTAATCCTTCGCAAGGCGAGCCTCCACCCTCGGCCCCGGCCCAAGCTCCAGCTCCAGGCCAGGCCGGACCTCATCCCCTGAGCGACAACCCCGGCCTCGCCAAAGTCCAGCTGGTCATGGCCAGAATGCTACTGCTTCAGGAAGATGTCGACGAGTTTGTCGGCAAAAAGACAGACAAGAGCTACCGGTGTCTGGAGGAACTGCTGACCAAAGAGTTGCTGGAGCTGGACTCTGTGGAGACTCAGGGACAGGAGAACGTCCGGCAAGCCCGAAAGGAGGCCGTACAGAGGATCCAGGCCATTCTGGACCGGCTGGAGAAGAAAGCCTTCTGAAACTGGACTACTGGTTCGTGGGTCGCTTAAATCTTGCTGTCTTTCTTCTTCCAGATCTTCCATGGACACAATGAGGGTCTCGTCTTCTCTCTCTCTCTCTCTCTCTCTCTCTCTCTCTCTCTCTCCCTGAGCTGTGTTATCTTAAGGTTTTTTCCAACTCCAGGATAGAAAATGCCTGAAATAAATGGCATGGACCCAAGACCAAAACAGAGCAATTACTGGTACATGGAATCAACCTTTTTAATTCTGCTGGTATAAGTGATATGGGTTAGAAGTGTAGCCTGATGGTTGTACATATCATAAGTGACTTTCAGCCTCAGTGAGTGACTGTGCCGGCTACACTACCTGACACTCAGCTTATCTTTAATGTCATGCCTTTGCCAGCATAATGCAGGACAGAGTCCCAGGAAGATGACTTTATTTCTCTAACCTGTGATACAGATTATCGTCATGCTGTCCCTCAGGATTGTGGGTCGTTTTTTAGTCTGATCCTACATCTAACGACACCTCATCATTAGCTGTCTATTATTCCCAGGGTTCCTGCACAGGATGGAATTTGATTTTAGTAAATTCCAGGTCTGGATAAGTATGGAAAAAAGGAAAGAGAGTATGGAAAATATTTGTTTCCAGACTATTGCCCCTATTCTGTTTTCTAAAATATAAAAACCATAATTTCTAAAAAGAAATTAAATACAAGCAGATTGTTTTTCATGCCATTTGGACCCAAAATGTTTACCACTATGTGACGGTGCGTGTCCACAGTGACTGTCATTTCCGCGCTTAACATTCATTGTTTATGTAAGCAGCAGTGCAATGCATTCTGGTAGCGCCACAGCACGTTCGATAGACAAGGTGTCGCGTTGCTTTGGCCGCTCCTCATTTGCATAAAGTTGAGGTCTGGGCTACTCTGCAAATCAGGGGCATCCAGTGCGACTCGCAGCCTCTGGAAACTGTTGTCGATCTAAAATGAAGACGGCTTATTTCTCGCCTCAAATAACACATCTCGGTGAACTATTTTTGTAGTCTTGTGTAGCCAGACCTATCTCCACAGCACTGTGCTGGGCTGTAAGTCTAGATTGAATAGCTTTCACTCTAGTATAGTGGAAACAACTCCCTGTCCTGTTTATATTTCTTTAAACCAATCACAGTCGTCTTGGGCGGCGCTACGCCCCGGCTGCAGCGAAGGGACTTTGAAAGCCACACGAAGGGGAGGAGGGACTTCCTCCGGCTGGGGTCTCCTCCCGGCGGAAGTTGAGGCTTAATACAGACACCGCTTACAACTCAGACTACTATTTTTGTAATATAAGAGAACGTTTCCAAACGAGCCGCCATGTTGGTCCGGTTTGAAATCCGGGAGCAGACGAGTGAAGGCGTCCGTCCAATCAGGTGCAATCAGCATGTATGTTTTCTTTGTTGGTCATTCGTCATGTAAGAGAAATTGACAACTGCTGTGTCAGGATATAGACACGTCCACCAAGCGTCCAATGCTGGGAAGCGGCGAAACCCCTCGTGTCCAAAAACGCCCCCATAGACACATACCACGAGAGATAATAAACATTTGAAATGGAAAATGTGTAGGAACCCTGTATTCCATCTCACAGTCTGTTTGCATGATATTGTCCTCACCCCTCAGATAGAGGCCATATTCTCTGCAGGAATAGGTACAAAGCTTTCCTTTTCAATTGTGCTCCCAGCCCTGCATGCACTGTGATGTCAGACAAACACTCACTAACGTCATGACATCTCAAAGCTCATAATCGGGCCGATTAATGAAAACCCCCTAAAGATTGCTGTCCCCATTATTCCATCTTTTGGATGAAATTTCTTCCTAAGTGCAGACGTAGAATCAGACCTACATATGAATGCCATGTATTTTACTCTAGGAACTACTGTTATTACAGATACATAAGGAACAATTGAATAATTACTTGAAGAGATGTTAAATTCTGTTCTTTTTATCCCTTTTTTGAACATGAGGAATATAAATAGGCCTCTTTTCTGAATTAGTGTTCAATCAGCTGCTGTAAAAAGGATAAAGGAAAGGATGTACTTTAACATTTTCAGTAATGTTTTGTGATGTTGGTCACGGCACTTGGATCAAGTGTTTGATTTGGACCTTGTTTCTGTCGCACTAATATCCTTGTTATACAAATCCAGATTTGCACCATTAATCCATTTTCTTGTGTAGAGAAAGTCATTTTTTTGTGTTTGATCATTCTTGCTGTGTTGATTTAGGAAAGAAAGAGTGCCATATTTCAGGGGATAGTTTTTTATAATTAGGAAAAAAAAATAAAATGAGATCACAAGCTTTGCATGAAAAAAGAAAATCACCTGTCATATGTGTTCATTTCCCCGTGCTGTTAAGTTTCTGTTTAGATGGAGCACAACTGTACAGTTTCAGATGTAATGCATGTTTCCGACACAAGATGGGAATCTTTGCCTGATAAGTATTGCAATTATTATGAGTGAGAAAATAGCAGAGAATAATTAAATGTCAGTATATTTTTTAACCTGTGATCAAATGATTTTTTTTCTCATTCAAATACAGCTAACAGAGCAAATGTAAGAAATATCTAGCTCTGTGTGGATAGTTGCTGCAGATAAATACACATTCTCAAAAAGAAATAGAAACTCCTGAGGAAGTGCTTATTTCTTTTTTGTCAAGTGGAAACAGCTACATGGATCCACAGTCTGTACACCTCCCAGGCAGCATACAGATCTTTAAATAGATCGCTCTTTCGATGCAAAACATAACACAGGCCCCCGAGGGCTCGAGGCACACGGTCTAGATTTAATGCGAGGGTCAAATGTCCCGACAAACCTTCGAGTACATCTGAGGTTAAGAAGACTAAAATCACCATTCTGCCTACTGACGCAGTGGTTCTGGACAGGTTATTGGAAATATTTTGATTTACAGTTTTCCTCTGGAAGTCATTGATTTTGGTTAACTAAGTGGCTACTGTACAAACCGCAGCTACCTTTTTGTCTTCTTGACTTTTTGCACTTTTAAAGGACTAGAAGTTGCATCATAAGTTAGGAAAACTGCTGTCGCCTCTCAGAGAACCACACAGAAAAAGCGATGTCCTACACATCAAAATTTCCTGCGTCCTGGAATGACAAACCTCCTCCTTGGAAAGTGGAAATTGACCTGAGTTCACCCTGTAACAATCTGCACTCTTCCCAGTACTTTCTGCTCTGCCTGCATTTTCCTCAGTAACTTTCCACTACAGGCCCTGTCCAAACCCTTCTCTCAGCCACTCCCACCTCATCAGCCGGTTTCCTGCCACTTGGACTTCCTCTCTAGTACTTAAGCCACGTCTAATCATTCATTCACTGCCAGATTGTCTCCCTGCATTATGCACAGCTTTCCCGCACTCTCCCACGGACTACTCACCTGGTTTCGACCCTGCCTGCCTCCGACTCGTCTTGTCTCTCGCCTGCCTGACCAACGCTCCAGCCTTCTGTCCCCGACTCCGGTTCCTGCCTCATCCCTTCCTGGTTCTCGTCTGCCTCGGTTCGTGGCTGCACAGCGTTTTCCTGGCTTCGTTGCGAGTGAGTTTTGCTGGTTCCTTCGCCTCGCTGCTGCGAGCAAACAGACGGTCTTTGTGACTCGTGTTTCCCTGCTGGCTATGAGCTGCACTGTTGCCTGTCTGTACCCAGTTTGTCTTGCTGGCGATCTGAATAAATCCTGTTGTCAATTGTACCTGTTGTCCCAAGTGTTGCTATTGGGTTCCCGTTCCTATCACCCCCCGTTACAGTTTTGTTGTGTTGTCTAGGTACTGTTGTTGTTGTTGTTGTTGAATTTTTCTACAGACGCTGGTACGTATACAGGGGTGGAGAGAAAAAAAATACTGGGAGAATGGCCGATCGAAATTGAAAGCTCATTTCGACCGATTTTTGATTTAGAATCGAATGGCACCCCTACTCAAAGTATTGGTTTCATTCATTCTGTTGTCTAAAGATTCGTAACTGGGGCACCCCGGTAGCTCAACAAGTAGAGTGCATACCTTTAAGGCTGAGTCCTTACCACAGAGGTCTGGGTCCAAGTCCGGCCCAGGACATTTGCTGCAGGTCTTCCCCTCTCTCTACCCTTTCCTCTCGATCTCTGTCACCATCTAAATAAAGCATAAAATGCCTACAAAATATCTTTAAAAGATTCGTAACTTCTAAGAAGAAAATCAACATCAATGTCCAAAACAAATCAGTAGCTTAAAGATGCTTTAGCTTACATTTCCAAAATCCCCAATTGCATGTAAGAATTCACTTGTTATGCAACTGAAAGTTATTTTTTTTAATTAAGCAGACATGTGTCTCAATAAAATGAATTATCGAGCCTTGGAGCTACTACACTGGAAAAAACATAACTTAATAACTTAATAATATAAAAAAAGATATTGAACTAATCGATTACACAAAGTATTTGACATTGACTCAATGTAATACATTTAAACCAGTTAAACCTACTTATTTTAAGATAAAAAAAATAGTTGTCTTTATTGACTTAGTGCAAATATTAGATTCAGTTTAACCTGAAATGTTTAACTTCATTCAACCATTTTTTGAAGGTTGGATTATTTTAGGTTGTCTCAGTTGAAAAATGTTTAAGTTGATGTCCCGCTGCCAGTTTATATTGTATCAAAATGGGAAAAAAAAGGTTCAACCATTAATATAAATTAGAAAGTTTAGTTTAAATGAGCAAACTAATAATTTTCAGCTATTAGAATGAGGAAAAAACACATTAAATGAGCGACAGCATTGTTTTACGTGTTTCAGTGTACTGCACAAGGTCTCATCTTCTATCTTAAAGAGTAATGCTAATTTCTTCATGAACATACTGGATTGGCTTGTCATACATTATAATGTATAAGTCATAAAAGACTTTTGCAGTACCACTGACCACAACTTACACATTACCCACCTTTCCCTTTAACACTACATGACTTTGCCTGTGTGTAACTGTCTGTGGATCAAAACATCTCTCTGCTCAGATGAGTAGCAGCTGTAGACGAGTGGAACTGACACAGCGTGTCTCATGTTTAAGTTTCCTTCCTTGACGTTGTGATGTCAGGCGCCTCTGTTGTTTTTTCCTGTGTCATCCCTCAGGAGCTTTCTGTTTCCTGCGTGTTAACCCACTTCTTCTGCATACGGTTTCCAGTGACGAACGGGGGAGGAGTTCTGTCACTGACCTGGGAGGAAGCATCCAGAACAAACCCACGGTGCACTGCAAAGCCAATTCTGACTACATCACAGACAACATGCCCTTAAATGCACCCTGTATCACAACCTTATGTGTCACACAGGGAGGAATAACACTAGTAATTACCGCCAAAGTTGGGTGTGTTTTGAGGAGGTCACGGGGAGGAGATTTAAGTGAAAATGTAACTGCTGTTAAATTACCCAGCTGTGATTTAACAGTCTCTCAGCAGTTTATACTTTAAAGCTTTACATCTCTTTTTAACAAACCGCCACCCCTTCCCCTTTTTCTCCCCCTGGTCTACCCCCATTTTCCTGCCATGCTTTATCTACCTGTCATACCTTTGATCATCTCACAGACGGAGGAATAAACGACAGAGGGTGAATATAAAGAGAGGACTGTCCTTAAAAATAAAATCTCCCCCATTTCAGTGTTCGCGAGTAGGTTGTCATAGCAACAGTTAGGGTTTTCCCAAGAGGTGCATCTTTTGTTTTTTCATTTCTTGTGCACATGATTGCTTATCGCTTGGTTTGCTGTTAATAACGGCTTATGAAAAAGGATGAAAAACAAATGAAAGCGCTTGCTTTCCTATAGGCTGACCGTGGCATGCGTGCACTTGCTAACGAGACAGGGTAGCTCTCTTCCGCCCCGGCTCACAGAGTGCATTAATTGCAATCTGTAAACGATTTGGTTTGCCACATCGTTTTTTTTTTTTTTAATTAACTGCTTGAACAGCTTGAGATCAACAGTGAGCCCACCAGCGTCATCTGAAGTCGTTTATAATCAGCATGCCTCCAACTTGAAACTTTTAATTAGGTTGCATAGTTCCTCTCCCTGAGCTCCCTCCATGCAGGGTCTCCAAACGTAAAGCCATAGGAAGCTCCATTCATTAAATGAAGCATAATGAAGTGTGTGTTAATTTCATGTCATGTCTTATCATTGATTAGTGTCTGATCAACCTTCCATCCGAGTTTGAATGACAATAAGCATCGTTTATGATAAACAGGAGGAGCATCAGTCTGTTGCTTGTTCTGCTCTTAAACACATCAATATGCAAACAGTAAGATTGCAAAAGCTAACCTGAAGCCAAGGCACAAATCCAGCCATTAATAACATTTGATACAACAAATTGGAATATTTGAGATGAATAAACTGGATCTAACCGCACTGCATGTGAGTTAATCCCTTATTAAATCAGACCTAGAAGGAAATAAATCCAGCATCTACTCTTCCCCAGGAAAGATTCACATTTGGGAATCAGATATTATTCATTTTTCATGATGTTGTTTTCAGATGTATCATGAATAACATTTTCCAAATGAATGTTATTTAGTTTAATTGAATTAGTTCAATTGTTAGAATTAGAAGGTAACCCTGCGGATACGTTTTCCAAGTAATCCATTATTGAGTTACTTCTTCAAAGAAGCAATCTGTTACTTTTAAAACTTTACCGTGTTTCCCTCTTCTTTTTGTTGCCACAAGAAAGGAAAATCCCCAGAGCATTCGCCTTGTTTCTGTTTCCATCCTTGGAGGCTAGTGTTAGCTGCGTGCTAGTGGAAGCTCCGGTTGTGTCAGTGTGTAGCTCATCTAGTGAGATGGCAGAGAGACAGCCTTTACGTCATGAAAGTAAGTAACTATGCATTAACCGAGTTAACTCTCTGCATGTTGAAACATGATGTAAGATATATGAGGCATGTTTTATTGTTTTCATAGAGGCAGCTCCAGCTAATATTTCTCTGCACAGATCGTTAACAACTGCACAGGTGCTGTCAGGTAGCTAACATTTCTATTTACTTTCATGGACTTCAAATAACTTGTTGTAATTCATTGGAGTTGCAAATAAATGACGTGTTGTATGAACTGGTTAGTATGCATGAGCCCTGGTATAATCTTATGTTTACTTAAACATAATGCAGCTGTAAAGGGATACAGCATCTGTCATCCTGTTATTAGACTGTAGAGTTACTGATTATGTGCTGTAGATGAGGCTATAATGACGGTAGAGTAAATACACATGCAAAAGTAGACGTACAGTAGGCTGCACACCCTCACAAAAGTACTCTAACAAGTTACTTTTCTCAGTAAGTAACGCTGTAACGTAACGGATTACGTTTTGATGGCAGTACTTTTGTAATGTAACAAGTTACATTTAAAAGTAACGTTAAACACTGGTTGTTCTGACTTCACAGATTTTACACATCCAAGTCTGTTTACAGGTGTTGGGGAGTACTACTGCACATATGTGGAAAAACAGTTGTATAAAGCATTTTGTGGCTCCAGAGGGAGCTGTAGGAAGTCTGATAAATTGCCCCAAGTGATGTCACAAATGGGATATACAGTATTGTGTGATAGTATTGGATGTTAAAATGACATATTGATAATATAATGATAAATAATAATGATAAATATTAAGAGATGTGGCTCAGTCACATTTGAAACCTCCCTTGCTGGCTTACTGGGTGACAAGTGCCAGGCTAAAGCCTTACTTCCTGTGCAGACAGGAAGTCCCTCTCTTTTGTGTTCCTGTTCTCAAAGTCCCTTCACTACAGGAAACAACAACAACAACCTCTGAGCTATCAACCTACATGCTGAAAATGACAAGTTTTGAAGAATATTTGGATCGTGCTAGATTATTTTATACCCGGGGGTATATCTGCTACACCGGCTTTGACTCCCGGCCACTTTTTGAGGAAATATGGTAACTCCTTCGTTATCGAAATTTGGTACCAAATGACATTTTGGTCTGTGTCTGATGGAACCGTTTTACGATACCCAGCCCTAGCGCTGAAACTACTTGCAAACCTTGATAACCAGAGTGCAGGTAGTTGGCCATGATTACGGCTCAAAACATGATTGGACACAGTGTATAAATCTTCATTGATTTGTGCATTGTTGGACGTTGACTGAGAGGACAGATTTCCATCTAGATGGCAGCTTGTTGTTTTTCTTCTATGTTGGAAAATCACACCACCAGTTAGCGTACATACACATCTAGGTCGTTACCACAGCAACCAATGCAGATAGTTACAGGATGCCTGAAAAAACAAATCTGACATGATCATGCACAACAAAGGCAGTCCTATACATCGGAATCAGAAAACAAGATGTGCCTACAGTCTCAACACAGTCCGATGCATATAATCGCATCAAACTGTGAGGAAGCACAATCACTGGTGAACACTCAGTGCACGTAGGTGTGATCGACTCATTTTTGCAATAACAAAAAAAAACCTGTTGATGTTGGCATATAGGATTGGAGACTTACAAATATATAACAAAAAGCCCATGTGGGGGGTAGACTTTGACAGACATGGGTGTGCTTACCAGGCAGAAGGGGTCTAATGCAGGGATACAGCTTATAGCTGTGTTCACACGGAATGCATTTTGCGCAAATTATGTGGCATGGTTAGACACAAAGTCAATGGAAAGATGCAAATAGATGCAAATTGGCTGCAGGCGGGAAGGACGCGAACACGTGAAATCTGCATGAAAAATGTGCCTGACGCCTAGTGGTGAAAGCGTATCAGCCTTGAGATTCTTCTGCACAGCACAGCCCTGATGGATCCAAACTCCATTCAGAAAACAAAAAAGTTGTTTGTTGTTGCTGCTTGTCGTCGACAGACATGACAAAGCATTACAATTCTGCATCATGCTGTCGTCATTTCAGGCGTACCTTTAATCAGTTTCATATAATTAAAAATCATAATCTGAAGCTCAAGGTGCGCTGCAACCAGCAGTTTTCCAGATGTAACTTTACTT
This sequence comes from Heterobranchus longifilis, assembly GCA_028570985.1. NCBI lineage: Eukaryota > Metazoa > Chordata > Actinopteri > Siluriformes > Clariidae > Heterobranchus > Heterobranchus longifilis. The sequence continues at coordinate 12,194 of JAOVVB010071725.1, forward strand.
CCTAAAGAGAGCAGTGGAAATCACAGAGCTGTGTGTTATTTTGAGTTTTGTCCTAGTGCCACAGAGCCTCGTGATTCATTTGAGTTTGTTTTTTCTCCCCACGCTTGGAGAACTTTTATTTCGTGCCTTTTGCATATTGTGTTTTGTTTATCTTGCTGCTGAGAATCTGAAGTTGTTTAAATTAAAGACTCTTAATTTGAAACTTCCGGGTCTGAGTGTCGCATTTGAGTTCTCATTTCTGCCGAGTTGTGACAGAACCAACATCAATTTCTTAGGGTTAAGAACAATTTTGCCCAAATGTTTCTTGTAACATAAAACATGACTTTTTTGGTTCAGTGAAAAACATGTGGGCAAGTCTGGGAACATTGTACAGTATAGGGCTCATCTTCCTCGTGGTCATATATAATAATACAATACTATAATTACAAGTAGAGTACGCGCGCTGACGCATGTCAAATCACAAACACGGTATCTTATCTATGGTTGCTCATCGACTTACAACGCGCTCCTAATGTAAACCTACATTGTTTAATTTTTTAGGTCTACAAACTGCTTACAAATTGCAAATGCACTGGAAAGTGGCGTTGATAAAGACTCATTTTCAGCATGTCCGGGATGGGAGCTGCCATAATTGGGGATGAAAACAAACACTGCGACGCATCTCACATTATTTACCTCGATGCGTCATTGCAGCCCTACTTGTGAGTCCCCCAACTTTATGAAAGTTGACAACATCGGGGCCTGGCTTCAAATCTGACCTCCAGCCCCTCGCTGCCTGTCTTCCCCTCTCTCACCCCCCTTTCCTGTCAATATTTGGCTGTATAAAGGCATAAAGGCAAAAAAGCCCACAAAAATAATCTTTACAAAAAAAGTGGATTACACACAAAATATTTGTCAAACATAAAGAGAAAAACATACAGCACAAAAAATATATTTGGGGTTTTTATAGAAAGGTCTGTGTGCTGCCAACAAAATCCAAAAAACTGCTGTTTGCAACAAGAGGTGGTCTGATGCCAAAACAAGTGCCAAAATTGCACTGCTCCTGTGCTTGATCTGCATTAACATGTTTGTTTCAGCTTGTTTTTATAGGATCATCTGCAAGCGAAAAATCCTGCAAATGTGCAAAGAACTATTTATGGACACCATGGTTTCAACAATACACAGATGTTTGAAATGATGGATGCAGAGAACCATAATCCTGGCTTGGCTCACCACATTATATAGCTTGAACTACAGCAGCAATCTTTAATCTGCTGTACAGGGCTGTATAGGACCCCCATTTGATTAGATTTTGTCCCAGTGTCCCCCATCTGATAGGATTTTTGCTTTTAGATGTTTTAGTACAGAAAGTGTATGAAACCCATGACCAAAATAGTCATACATTCTGTTATTGTGTTATTTATAAGGTAACTTTGATATATTACTAGTATATATATATATAAAAAAAAAAAACAATACCCGATACATCTTTCCATACTTTCTTATTTTATTGACAACCTCCCTGTTGTATCATATGTGTAGCCTTGAGTTAAATCTGATTAAAGATTTTTTTTTTTTTTAAATGGCTTTGGTAATTTCAGTACTATGTGGATATTGTATTGTTTAAAACATGTAGTACTGAAAAATTATCAAAGTATCGATACTTCTGACAGCCTTAGTTACTGGTTAAGGGATGACGTCATTTTGTAGGCCAAGCTAGCATTCTCGTCAAAAAGCCTATGGGATTTTTGAATTGGATTTTGGATCATTGCAGAAAATAAGCTCAAAATAAGTTTATGA
>JAOVVB010071744.1:0-13972 GCA_028570985.1 Heterobranchus longifilis
CAGGTTTCTTGGAAGTAAGTTATTCAGCATGAAAAAAGCATAAAAAATGACTAATCGATGAAAGAAATCTTAGTCAACTGAGACCAAAACAACCGATTAGTCGACTAATCGACTGAGAGGGGGCAGCCCTACCATTGTGTAGACTTGTTTCAGTCTGCGTGCTTTCCTCCAGTTCACAGTCACCATTTTTCTAGCAATCAGCAGAAGTATGCATAATATACTTTGGTCTTGAGGTAGTCTACAGAGTAAAAACAACACAGAACCCATTGGGATGGAAATTTCCATGATTTTTTCAATTTCCTTTTTTATATCTTGCCCAAATCCCTGCAATATACCGGACAGTCCCTGAAAATATGGGAGTGATTCCACAATAGTTTCTGATTAATCTTTTTACTTTTTACTTTGTTATTCTATGTGTGCATTTTTCAATGTAGCTGTCAATTTCCATCATTGATGAAGATACATGTTTTGTTTTTACATTACCACTCCACTTGGAACACAAATGTTGGTTAAAATAAATTGCGAGTATTGTTTCCGACAGCAACGTGAATTATTTTTTTCATACATTCATTCAGCTTCAAAATGTTATATCGTGATATATGTTGTTATTGAGATTTTGGCCATATGGTCCAGCCCTATGTGCTAGTATACTCCAAATCATTTACTCAATCTTAATAAAGACAGTTTAACATGACCTCTTTTGTATGGATGTTTATCATACCTTTGTGGTAAGAGTGGGACGAGAGGTATACTATATACATGCTGCTGAAATATAGATGCTCCCTAACCACATTTAATGCAGTTTAAACCCATGTTTATTTTCCATTCGTTTGGTGTTTTATGTAAAGCATTTTTAATTGCCTATAGTTGCTTTAAACTACCATGCTGTATAAATAAACGTGCCTTGCCTAATCTCATTCATTTTAATTAAGTGATTTTTTTTTTTTTTTTTTTTCTTTTAAGAATGATATATTATAGATATAATCATCAGTAGAAAAAAAATAAAATAAAATAAAATCACACTGGCCATAGTATAAAAACAGCTATTTTAATATTTAAAATCTGTGGGATGCCCTAGATATTATGAGCTTTTTTAGAGATGGAGGAAGCTGTCTTCTTTATAGCCAACATGTCTGCTTCTGCTTACAAGTAAAATATAACGTCACCTGGGGAGCAATCTATAGACTAACACTGAAGCCCTGCAGTTTGTGCTCTCATCTCAGTATGTGTTTTCATCGTCTTAAGCGGTAAGCTGTTGGTAGGCAAAGTGCACAAACATTAATTTAAAAAGGGAACCCGTCACGCTGAAATCAATTCGCCTCCAAACTGTACAACAGGGAAACTCAATAGGTCATGAACTGGCCTTTTTTTTGCTGAATCTACACCAGGAAGCTAATTAAAAGAGACAAGCCATGCAATATCATGAGGCACAGGGTGGTGTCTGCTGCTAATGTTCTTCTTGTCGCTGCAGAGCTACACACGTGCTCTAGATAGCTCAGAAGGACATGCTATGCCTGCTGTTATGTTGTACTATTGGTATGAATATATTAATACATTTTTTTTAGTTTTTGTAATTTTTTACTTTTATTATCTCTGGAGAAGACTAATTCCACTTCACAGTGACATCTGGCACAAAAGGACCAACAGCGCTAGGTACTCATTTTGGTTCTGAGGTGATCTATTCTGTATCATTAGCCACAGATATATGAAACCTGAGCAGATAGACCTGCTGAGCAGAGTTTTCAGGAAGATTAATGTCCACTATAAATGAGTAGTTTGTCTTTTCTTTCCCATTCCTTTTCTTTATTTCTTTTTTTTAAACTATTGGCTGGAATGACTCAAAACTTGACTAGGTAAAAGAAAATGAATGCTGCAATAATATAATGATTATAATAATGTTTTAGCATCTTTAAGATCAATGTTTTAGTTTTCCATTCCCATAGCTTATTTCGAGCTACCCACAGTACACTACTGCTCAGCACCACACAGACAAAGTTAGCAACTAACTAGTGAACATAGTGCAGCATTGAGCAGCCAAAGAGCCAGATATTTCCCTCAGGAGCTGGTGGAGACCAAAACAGAGGAAAAAGAGAGTGAATATTGGATTTACATTCATCAGGTGGCCAGAAACATGACTTTTCTGAAAAGCCTTTAAAAATCTTCTCCATAGAATGAGACAATATTTTACCAATAACAGACTAATATTTTTAGAGTTCTTGCATTCCTACCAAAAGTTTCACTGCACTCTTACAGTTCTGCTGACCTCAGGTAGAAGTTACTAAAGACCATCTTGCGATGGGATCATACCAGCCGCAACGCCAAATCAGACAATGGCCCCTTCCCTACTTCTTACCCACTACTTCCGGCGCCCTTGCTCGGACTACACTCATCTTCAAACTCAACCTTAATTCTGATCTCAACTACACACCTGTAAAGTTTTGTGACTGCATCTTGTACAGTTGTGACGCTATCGCCGTGACAAAAAGACAAACAGAAATACAGCTAGAGCATCTTGCGACACCCGTTTTGAATGTTATCAGCCGATTTAATGGCCGTTATCAGTTATCTGCCTCATACATATGAGTTAGAAGAGGCGGAAGGCCGTTATCACAGTCATTTTGTTAGGTTTCGGCAGCAAAACTACGTGGTAGGTTTAGGAAAAAAGATCATGTTTTGGATTAAATGCCTTACATACCTGAACTTATGTATGTCGGGACACTTACAGGATAATAAAATGACTTATAAAGTTGTTTCAACTGGGACACAAACTCAAGCCTCCTGCATGGAAGTCCACCCACCACAAAAACCAATCCTTGTGCAGAGTTTTCTCTCTCTCTTTACACCGTGTCATCTGATTTCCACCTTTCCTTCTGTCACAATTACTACAGCCGCTAGAGGGTGGCACCTAACAATAAACGTTAATATAGTAGCCCATTTAATGGGCTGATAGCAACCTTCTGGACCTACTAGCAGTGGGAGCAGGCCCCTTCTAACCCATATCTATGAGGCTGATAACCACTGATAACGCCCATGCAATCACGTGATAACATTCAAAGCAGGTGTCTTGCGATGGGATAAAACCAGTCGCGACGCCAAATCGGGCCAGGGGCGTAAAGTACGGGGGGCCAAGGCCCCTTCCCTACTTTCTATCCCCGTTCTTTCGTGACTGCATCTTGCATGCTTGCGACTCTATCGTGGTGACAAAATCTGTCCGCAGAGAGACATATAAACACCTGGCAAAGTACTCAAATCTGCCTCTGTGGTAGTTCCCGCGACAGTAGGTGTCTCCAGGACCACATTTTGCCGTGATGACACACACACACACACACAGACTCACAAAGTGAAAACAATACTAGCACAGCTATCGCAACTGGTAACAATACAAACAGTGAAGTCTTTTCTTCCTCTAAAGATAAGCACAGCCTTGGGAAAGACAGCAGTGTCCAGGTTTCTCTTGGCATTCGTTAGAGAAATTTCCTGCAAGGAGGAATACAAACTTGTTTTTGTAGTCACAGAAAACCTCTATGGAGAGATTTTCTTTGAATTTTAATCAACCAGATACATCAAGGTTTTCTGAATTCACATCTTTTTTTTCCTTCATATCCACCCACATTTGACCTGAGCCAATAGAACAGAAACATAGGGGGCATATAAGATGGTTCAAGGCCTCTGCAGTTTGTTTGCTTGGAGCTATACAGGCAGAAATACGACAGCACCAGTCAAACGTCAGTATCGGATTAGAGGCAGATCTGCTCACAACATATTCTCTAACTTTTTAAATATGAATACTTTGTGATGTTTCCTTCCCTGGGAAATCTCCTTTGGCTAAGTATGCATGATACACACACTGTCATTTAGCAAAGAGTTTCATTTTTTTTTTGTAGTTTGGCCAACTCACAGAATTAACATTAATTAGCTACAACTGGGAAAATCTGCAGGCAACAGTAGTCATTTCTGCTGACGCAATTGATGGTTACCAGCTTAAATGAGAGTGAATGTGAGTGGTACATATTGTTTCTGAGGTATTGGCACAAGACGGGAAGGAAAAGATTAGTTTAGATTCCATCAAAATCCTGTGTGTGTGTGTGTATATATATATATATATATTTTTTTTTTTTTTAACTTACTTTTTACTTCAGTAATTCACAGATCAGAAAGCTATCGCCATGGTGTGAAAAGCAAACCTGTACTTTGGACATTTATATAAGACAGGACTAACCATAAGTCCGACTGTATGAGCAACAAGGTCACACATCTTTAGAGCGCACTGCACCTTTCAGCTATTTTTCACCACCCTTGAATGCCAACAATGACAAATGGACTGTACTTAGCGTTTTTCTAGTCTTTCCGACCACTCAAAGCACTTTACACTACGTCATTCACCCACTCACGCAGGATGTCATAGGTTGCCATGCAAGGTACATGCTCATAAAGGGAGATGAAGATTCACATGGCGATGGCTACGCCTTCAGTATCTTGCCCAAGGACACTTCGACACGTAGACTCCAGGGTCGATGATCGAACTAATCTTCCGGTAAGTGGACGGCCGCTCTGCCTACTGAGCCACAGCCGCCCCAGTGCACCTACATCTACTTCATTATCACAGTCATTTGTAGGTAAACCACTTTGAAGAAATGTGTATTTTATGCTTATCACACTTTTCAGTTCTGTATCATCAGACCGTTAAGGATAATCAGTGTAATATTCTAAAGAGAGTCAGAGAATGGAAATCGACTATCCGTCCAAATTACATAACATTGGACAAATTACGATACACAATGACTGAGGTACAAATTTTGACCTTTTCTCAAGGCACCTCTTCTAAGCTCTTTAGCATCTTTGAAAGATGTTTCATTCCTCCAGGTTTTGTCAAAATCAGAGCAGTGGTTACTTAGATTTTACTCAAGAAGTAATGTTAGATGGATGGACAGCCACCGCCGAGGTCCAAATCTACTCTTACTGTATGTGTTTAGAGTACAAGAATACATAAGCCCCTTTCAATTATCTAGACATTACCTGGTGGAGCTGTATGTGAGAACGCAAATGTCTGAATCATTCGAACCGGACATTAAACTTTACCCTGCCGGCTCCCGAGTACAAAGTCCGTGCAATGTCCGATCGAGCCCATGTGTGAATAGATCCTGTCACTGTCCGGAGAATTCACAGCGAGCGAGTTGGTGTGATGACGGCTGGTGCAAAACCGGAAGAAAACAAACAACCACGGGTGAAGAAGAGCAGTCATTTACACATGCCAACAAAAAGGTCTAGCTGAACGACGACACGAACTTCTGTCGGTAAGGGCCTCCGCCAAAATCGCCAGACAAAGTCAAGGAACGGCGAGAGACTTGATTGTTTGTGACCAAATTATGAACCGGCTACGTAACCATGGTGTAATCTGCATCAGGATCTACCAGGCGCCACCCCCTCGCCTAAACCAAACAGAGAATTTCCAATAAGTGAGAACTCGTCTGACACGGTTGTTCTGTGCTACAAGTGAGAAAGGGCAACAATGTTTGGAAGAATGAGGTTTGGACTTTGTCTGTAGACACATGCTTACGCTTATACAGTCACACATACATATAAATCTATCCTCAGTGCATTGTAAAATTCATTCAAATCTAGGCTCAACTGGAAGTGAATAAGAAGATGCATATGAAATTTTATGAGTCGTGTTATACCACACCTATGGCAGGAAGAGGAGGAGTGCCATTTGTGGTTCTGTTCTGCACTACGCTCACAGTTTGAAGCTATAATAATGTCAAGAGTCTCAATGGGGAACAGTAAAGGTCATGGAAAATGATATGGTCCTCAGTAATTTATGCTTTTCTGTGAGAGACCATATTCCATGTTGTCTCTATCCGAGGGAGGTCAAAGAATTCTACCAAACACCTCGTTATTGGACCGCTGCTTTCTCTACCAGAATAATCCACTTTTAAAACATGTCTGAGCAACATGTTTTCTAAGTTTCTATTTGAGACAAACTGTACATATGGGGGACAATTGAACATCTGACTTGGTACATTACATTTTTATCATTAATAATAAATATTCCTGTTATGCAAGTGAAGGACTAAACTAGAAATACTGGCCCACTGTTGTATGCCTCCACAAACCAGTCAAGTTGCAGTTTACATCCATGTCTGTCCAGACTCATCATATATTGTCGCTGTCCAGCAGAAAATGTTCTTTTTTTTCCCACAAATCCACGCTATTGGACACCCTTTACATCTGTCTGTGGGTTTTTACAAATATTTAACCAATAAAATGTATTAAAAAGACTGATTTCGTCTGAGGTAAATAGCTCAATAAAATGTTTTCAAAGTAGCCTTTTTTTCATTTGCTGAACAGTAACGGTTTTGGACATACAAGGTTTTTGCCCGACAGCGATGATATGTAGAGAAGACTTTGAAGGAATTTAATAAAAGGTATTTACTATATTTATTGGCAAAATGTGCAGGCTTCACACACATGTTGAACTCGGCAGCACAGAAGATCTAAACAATCACCACAGTTTCAAGATCAGTGTTACAAATTCAATATCCGACCAAATGTCTCCCCATCTGTTCCTGAGTTGTGGTGTTGAATAACGGCCAGTAAAGTGTTTTTTGCAGAACATTATGTCACAGTGAAGTTGACCTTTGACCTTTTTGGGTAATAAAATGTCATCATTTTATCCTCTTAGACATTTTGTCATAATTAGTGTATTAATTCTTAAGTTATGGCCAAAAACGTGTTTTATGAGGTCATGGTGACTTCAGTCTCGGAACGGCCAACATTTCAGGCTTTCCGGTGTAGCTAACGGACATCCAGGACCAAGACTTCCTCTTCCGTGCGCAGGTCATTGTTTAAGGTCCGATTAGCATTAGACACTCGAGAATGGAGTTGGAGTTGAGAGGCAACATCTCAATAAACATATCTGCATATGAATGCAGATAAATAACAACAAAAACTGTCCCCAGACGACAGCCGTTCTCTATAGGGCATCGCTCAAAAAATCGATACGGCAATATATCGCGATACGCGTATCGATACCGATGCTACTGTATCGATACAGCAGAAAATGCTGTAAATATTTGTATTCATTAATAACTCTGGGATTAGAAAGAGAATATTAAATTTCCTTTTAAGATTTCGATGGGCCTGAGTTTTAAGTGGTTTAAGTTGTGTGGTCACTGTTAAACAGAATAATAAAGAACAGCTGTGGAAGTAAATTCTATGTAGGACATGGTCAATGTGTTTCGTGATATGTATCGTAAATTTGTATAAGCAATACCCAGCCCTTAGTTCCCTACAGATTCTACATATGAATGCAGAATTTGTTTATAGATATCACAGTGACACACAAAATATAATCACTTCACCCTTGAGTCCAAGTGCATATTTGTGCCAAATTTGAAGAAAATGGACGAACAACCCCCCCAAAAAATAATACCTCTGGCCAGGGCTGTTGCCCTTGTAAAACACTCAGTAATTGAGAAACCAGATGTTTTGGCGGAGAGAAGGGAGAACACATCATGTTGAAAAAGAAAATGTTGATATGCTTCACGAGGATGGAAAGTTGCGGAGGAAGGAAAAGTAGTGAACACAATTTTTAGTGAAACCAAATTGGCAGTTAGCAGTAGTTCAGCTGTGCAATCCCACAAAGTGAATGACATTTCATGCTGTCTGAAGAAACACATTTAACACAACCTGGTCCCCCTGAGATAAAAGATTTCAAAAGTCAAAACATAAGGCTTGAGACATGCGTGTGGTATTCCACGAGGAAACCAGAGTTTCCACCTACAAGAGTAGGCGGTAAGTCAGTTTAAACACAGCTCTGTGGCAATATCACACGTTTGCCTCAAATGTTTGTGACTGCAGCTCCCTGATATTTCCGGGTAAATGATAGGCCGACATCTCTTCGGGATACGGTGCAAGTTTGAAAATGTCAAAGATAGCAATACTGTGTATCATTCAGATGGGGAGGATCAAGAGGTGTAAAAATATATTTTGAATGGTGTTTCAGGATGTTCTGACTCCGACATGTTTACCCCTTTGGTATGTCTGTGTGAGAACTGATGGTAGACTCACATGTTTTCAAGTGCTTTATGCTAGTTAAAGTAGTGCAACCTTACTTCCATTAGCCAAGGAAAAATTCCCCATTCTCTAGAGAATGTTCTATTCTTTCATTTCATGTTTAGAATTGCATTTTATTCAGTATATTATTTTATTTCCCATACTTGAGGTATACCAGAAGAACTAAAAGCATTCATGTTTTCTTACAGGTGAGTTTTAATTTCTCTGTGCACTCTAAACACAAGGTTGTTATGTAACATTACTGCCATGTCTTTCTTTTGGCTAGAAATGTATTTGCTTTTAGTCCTATTTAGAACACGGGGTAGTGGTGCACTTCAGCCTCTTGTGGCCGAAATAAAAAAGTAACTTAGAAAAATGATCCTGGCAAAAAAAATGTTAAGGAACTTAGAAAGATTTTCCTGGTAAATCTTTTTTTTTTTCACCTGTTATTAAAGAGTAACTAAACCCCAGATTTTTGGCTGAAGTGCCTCTACCCTGGAAATAAAAATAAAATGCCTCTACGACATGATCACCCACTCACTCCCACCATATACGTCATCTGCCACCAGATCAGTCAAGAGCAAAATGCAATTGCAATAGCCGGGTTTCGACCAGTAGAGGGCAGTCACTCTGCATATTTATAAACAGAATATGTAGAATTCAGATACTTTGCACTAAAATGTCTAAATTTGGACCTGAATCCATCAACAACACTATGGGGGACCAGCCCTCTAAATAGGAAAGTGTGTCGCTGAATGCCGAAGTTGGTGTCTGTGATGAAGTTACGCCATTGGTCGAACTCAGTGATGATGTCGGCGTGTGTTGGAAAGGCTGTTGACTGGCGCAGCAGTGCCCTCTTGTGGCAAAATGTGCACATGGAGCTGCACAGTCAGTAATTAAGAGGCGTAATGAGGGGCACGTTTGAGAAACAGAGTGCAAAGTGGACTTTACTGCATCCAGGTGTCAGTTGTGTGCGTCTCTGATGAACCGTGAGTAAAGCCAGTTATTTCTGACTGAACGGGACATTTATTGAGTCTTTCACGGCACTTTGGTTTATTTCATTAAGGCTGTTTTGCTGAAGCTGAGCTAATTTACTCACCATGTAGCTTGTTCATGCTAATGCTAGCTTAGCTGCTACTTTCTGGTGAAGCTACTGGACATGGACAATGCTATTGTTTACTGTCCAGCCACATACTAGGTTTCAACCTAGTCTTGTTAAAAGTAGAAGAGTAAACAATTGTGCAACATTGAACCCAGTTTGATTCCACACAACATTCCCCGTTTCTCTTGTTAACTTGATTGAGATGTGCTGTGTAAATGGTTATTGATCATTATGTCTATAACTAATGGCCAAAATACAGCATAGGTGATATAGTGAACTAATTAACTGGATCATTTTAACTCCAGGATCATGGATACATATTGATTTATTTATTTTACGTGCCTCATGTATTTTGGCCGAAAGAGTGAGAGTAACTTGTTTATTTTGGCAAAACACTGCTGATGGTGTTTCTTAACTGTGTGGTCAAGAGCTCACTTGGGGATGGCAGATAAACAAATGGAGTTTATGTAACTTTTAAGAGAGATATATCTATAAACAGAAAAATATAATGCAATTTAAAAAAGGAACAAACCAAGTAATAACACAAATAAGAAAAAGTACAGGCACACAAAAAGTTAAGAAACAAAACAAGGATGGCAGATATTCCAGATTAATACTGTATACATGTATTGTCAGTCACATTAAAAATAAATCCATAATAATAATAATAATAATACAGTTTTTCATTTCACCAACTCCAAGAAAATCAGCATTATTCGGGCTGAACAGATATTCATATAAAAATGTGCAATTCTCAAAGTTTTCAAGAGCGACACTTTTGATTATAACTCCTGAATATAATTAACAGAGTCCTAACACACTGTAGGATATGAGAGTTGCAAACAAGAGTAAACAAACAACTGTTGATTCCACTGACTTTAATCACAACTGTAGCTAGACTCACTCAGCTGCAGCTAATTAGCATTAATTATGTGAGCTGTGAAACAACACAAAAGAAATTATTGGCTGGTGCCTGGTAACTGGTTTATCTGCTTTCTGCAAGCCGGCGTCGGTACTATTTACACTCGGTCAAAGTTGAAGAAGAAGAAGAAGAAACATGCATCATTTTCAATTTTTGAAAAAATCGCAGTTTGGTGAGTCTCTCTATATGTAAACAATCTAGTGATTTCCTCACATCAATCTCAGACAGATAGCTAGCAGGTAGCTTGCAGTTGAACACTGTTCTTTCAATCTCGCAGTTAATCTGACTGTTTACATGCACAAAATATTCAGTTTTTTGCCCTTATTCCGAAAAAAGACAATATTCCTACTAAGCTGTTTACATGGCTATTGAAAATTAATATTCCCGTTTACATGCAGCTGTTAAAATAGGATTTTTTCAAAGTTTTCCACTGGTGGAGGACTATACAAACACAGCCTCCCTCTTAAATTCCTTCAACCACCTTCTTGAAAAGGTCGGAGTTGTGTGTTTGCTCATATCCACTTTTCATAATGTTTTATATGAAGGTGGCTCGCGGCTCCGGCCCTGACAGCACCTTCGCCCGCACCTCGCTGCTTTCCAGGACCGTGCGCTCTTTCTCTCCCTGAGGGGAGGGACGGGCCCCTGCACCCGACTGGTGGACTGTCCACAGTGTGTCAGGGGTCTGCGGCGATGTCTGACCAGAAATGTGGGCTTTTCTTTTGTGCATGCATCTCTACTCCAGCCTTGTAAACTGTTGGTTTGTGTACAATAACCATGGCCTGCTGTTTACAGGTCCAAAGTATGCTTCTAAAACCAGAATAATACCAGCATATCCCACGTCTTAATCAGAAAATTGCCTTTTTCCGAATATCCAAACGGAATATGCTGCTTACATGACCTGTATCAAATTCAGAATATTGTCATATTCAGATATAGTGGAATATTAGTGTGCATGTAAATGTACTCACTGTTTCAGGCTTATCACCTTCATTTGAATTGCGCCTCTGTGACGCTAACATCAGCTTAAGCAACTGCAGTGCAGAGCTGTCAGAAGGTGTCATCAGTCAGTCAGATGTCAAAAGTTTGCCACATGTGACAGAATGTGACAGATCTGTCAGCACAGCAGATGCAGTGGTTTAAATCTCATGATTATGTTTGAATAGCATTGAGCAATGTCAAGTATACAATATCTTAAAGGTCCCATATTGTAAAAAAGTGAGACTTCCATGTCTCTTTTTATTATAAAGCAGGTCTAGGTGCTGTATAAATACTGCGAAAGTATCAAAATGTTCAATCCACAGAGAAATGCACACAGTGCATATTCAGAAACGGTCAGTTGTCAAGTTTGTGATGTCACAGCTATAGTGTATATATAGGTAGAAAGTGCTGTTACAGTCATTCCCCGGCTGCAATTACGGTGCAGAGATAGTGAGAGTGCAGATGTGGAAGACCCGGAAACACTGACCAATCAGAGCAGACTGGGCTTTTTCAGGAGGAGGTCTTAAAGAGACAGGCGCTAAAAACAGAGCGTTTCAGACAGAGGGTGAATACAGGTATATTCAGACAGACAGTATGAGAAAAATAGTGTGTTTTTTGTGCATTAAAGCATGTAAACACGTTCTGGTACAAACCAGTATGAACCTAAAAATGAGCAGAATATGGGACCTTAAGCTAAATATACAATCCGTTCTCACTCCCAACTGGTCAGAAACAGCAGCTTGGTCAGTGGCATCAGCGTCTGAAACGGATGCACAGGACACCCCTGCAGCTTCTGCATGAGACGCACAGCTATCACTGTGTTTAAAACACGGAAATGAGGCGTCATGGTTTTAAAACACACAAAGACACTCACCGGGTGATGGGTAGTTCACACAGAACTTTCACCCAGGAAACCAGGGTTTGTGTCCCGTTTGAAAATAAAAGTTAATTTAAGTTTTTAAACTCTGTGTGTTAGTCACGTGACGTCCCACGTCACGCCTTACGTCACGACGTTACAGCGCGCAGTATGTGTTGTTGTTACCATGGTTACAGCTGTCTTTGTAACCCGGAAGGAAGTAGGAATTTTAATCCAAGCCCAGTGTTTTTTTTTACTAACCATACCAAGTCGTTTTGTTGCCTAAATCTATCGAAGTAGTCCCATTTTACAACGTTAATCACGACATCAATGATGTGTTTACAACCGAGACCGACGTTGATGACGTGTCTACCGGCACGTGTACTTAAAACAGGGGGAGAAAGTGTTAAAAAGTGACGCCAACGGGTTTTCACCAAGCTGCCGTTTTTGACGAGTGGGGAGTGAGAATGTGTTGAAATATACATTATTTAATCTAACTATTTTAAATGTTTATTCATTACTTTTAGCTACCTATTTCACCAGTTTATTCATCACCTTTAGCTTGCTATTTCAACTGTTTCATTGTTACTTGTAGCTAATTGTTTGTTTGTTTATTGATTGCTTTTAGATAGCTATTTCAAACTCTTTTGCTAACTAGGTTTCACACACACACACACACACACTTCCACATGTGGTGTTTGTGTGTTTAACTGATTTTAATTGGCTGGTTATTGTAAATGTACTAAATATCAGCATCACACCAGTTTGTAAACCTATGCGGCGGAATATTCCCCTCCTTAACACAAATATTTGGATATATATTTCAAATGAAATCACAAGTAGCTGAGTTGAGTTTGGTGTAATTAGTCAACGCATTCTCATAAACCTACGAAAAGTAGCCTTCCAGTTTAAACACTGGGACTGCAATAAAACTACATTAAAAATCCTACTACCGACTTCCAGTTTAGGTGCATGGCCCGGTCGTGTGATACGCACGTCATTAACGTCGCAATCAACATTGTGAAACAGGAATAATTCAGTAGGTTTAGAACAACAACGACACTTTGTTAGGTTTAGGCAACAAAACAAGTTGGTATGGTTAGTAAAAAACACAGGGATTGGCATTAAAATCCCTACTTCCTACTTCCATTTTAAATACATGTGAGGGTCATGTGACCCGCCCACCCAGAGCGTGTCTTTGTGTCTTTAAACCTGGGTCACATGCCTCACAATTATGTCATATATGTACGAATTACAGTGCATTAGTTTTCCTAGTTATTGCTACGATCAGAGAATGAGACCAGCCTGACTTGTATACAGCACAAAGTCATACAGTTGAGAAAAATAATAAGAACCTAAAGAACAATATTAACATAAATCAAATAACTCAATAAACAAGAAAAGAAATGAGTCTAGAGACCTTTACACACCGTGAACTCAAACAGATATAGATACAGGAGATCACCAAGCCACTATAGCTTGGTCTCCCTGCGTGCCATCACAACACAATAGCCACGTTTACATGGAGCATTATATTCTGATTATAACAGAATAAAAATGCTCCATATAAACACCTCAGTCAGGAAAACAGGCCCAAACTGAATGAAATTTAAATCGGTTGCAGAGGGGTTAGTTTCAACCTTTTAATAATAATAATAATAATAATAATAATAATACATTTAACTTATACAGCACCTTTCATACATTTTCTTTTCTTTGGCTTTGTGTTTATTTTCCAGCTGTGTGGAGGCAGAGGACCACCAGGGTTAAAAGAAACATGCTGAAGTCAAGATTTTGATTTGCTGCCACGCTCCACCTGCAGGTACAATGCTCTGCTCTCTGTGTGTGTCTGTGTGTGTCTGTGTGTGTGCATGTGTGAGTTTGCACCCCTGTCTCTTGAGTGTGTCAGGTCTTCTCATTGTGTGTTATTTTTAGTTGTGTGTTTGTGTGTGAATGTTCTCTTTGTGTCCATGTAACTGTACTGTGTGTGTGTGTGTGTGTGTGTGTGTGTGTGTGTGTGTGTGTGTGTGTGTGTGCGTGTGTGCGTGTGCGTGTGCGT
>JAOVVB010071752.1:0-13971 GCA_028570985.1 Heterobranchus longifilis
AATGCTGGATATGTGAATTTCCCCAAGGGGATGAATAAAGTATCTATCTATCTATCTATCTATCTATCTATCTATCTCTCTATCTCTTCTCTTCTCTTCAGTGTGTGTGTGGGATTGAAGTGCTGGCGGCACTATTTATCTGTTAGGGCTCACAGGGTGAGGGAAATAGTCAAATAACCTACTTTTATGATCAGATAACAGACTTTGGTACATATAAATGACATGTTTTGGTGAATTCCTCCTTACTTTAATAATGACGAACATATATGTACAGATTTTTAATTTTCTCTTAAATTTCCTCTTCTAATTAATGTGCTTATGTATATACACTTCAAAGGTATTGATGCAATCTTTGCTTTATTGTCTGTAATAACTGTCTGTGAACATCCAGTCCAAATTTGGTGACATTCTGATTATTATTTCCAGAGATACATGTGATATCACTGTCCCATTTTCACGCTTTTCAGTTTTAGGAGGGAACCAAACAACACCAAAAAACTAATTTTGCAACAAAATATTTTTATATAACCATCCATTTCATAAACTAGACATATTAAAGTTATACCTTGGGTAGGGGTATCTCAAAAGCTGAAGTATTTTGTGGGATTTGTTCCTCATGTAATTTCTGGAAGCATGACAGCGTGTGTTGTGGGAAATGCTGGGCAGCAGTGACTGATGCCAAATCTCTCTCTGTGTGCACACAGGCAGAACAAAGGAGCTTTATTTCTTGGAGCGTGAATTGAAAAGGTAGACGTGTGATGAGACGTGAGGCCACAGACAGACAGATGAAAGTCAATTAAAACAAAGACGGCGAGCGATGCGGGGCGAGGGACGACTTGTTGACAGGAGGGATACTTTACTGCCTCTTTTTGTTGCTGAAATTTGAAAGAAGTTTTTATTTGATAATCAAAAGGCTCAAATTTCATGGGTGGCATGTCTCAAGAGATCAAGGCGGCAAGTGGTTCTGCACTCATCATGTTGACAATCTCTCTGGGGAAAAATGAATAAAGCCATGGAGGCAGAACGTTCCCGTGCCTGTGAGCGAGAAGCTATTACTATACGTGAATTCACCTTTGTGAAAAGCAGCTGCATTTCCGTGGTAACCCCGTGTCAGCTGCTACTAGCAGGGGTTATTATCCAATATCTGTAAATATGAAATGAAGAGATAAGAGCCCAGCAGATAAGGAGAAACTGACTGAGCCTTTGAGAAACAGCCTATCTAAACTTCCCATGCCTCTGCTTACTGCTTTATCCCAATCCTCCTCTGAAGAGCAGCACACAAACTTTTTCTTTAAATGCCACCTTTATTTCAACCAAGACGGACAGACGATGATAAGAGTTGTGTTTTCAAAAGGGCCTGGGTATCACTGAGTGACAGAAAATAGTCCCAAGCTCAGGTGTTGGTTTCCAAACCACAATTTCACACACACTCCATAATATTTGATTGAACTCAAATGTGTTCACACAAACACTGTAGTTTTGTGTGTTGAGCACCTAGCTCACCACACAAAGTACATCTTGCAAAAAGTGTCACACACTAAAGGAATATGTACACCACTATTTATTTGATGAGCCTGGGCCACAGATCCTTCCTCACACTCCCCTGAGAGAATTTAAAGAATGAAGCCTTACAGACATGCAGTGAAGAGTCATCAATAGCAGATTAACCAATAGCAGCATGCTATAGCTGTGCTTGTACACATTCATTCGGACATCTGCATTTGCAGTGCCTATCAACCCACAAACTGTAAAATAAGACAATACAGTCAATTTTACCTCAGATTCGGAACTGTGACACTACAACAGGGGGAATCTTTGCATATTGCAAAGTTCATTTGTGAACTTTTTCAAGTGTTGTGGACAGTAACACAACTGGTAGTGTTACCGTGTGTTCACACTGGGTGCAAATTATTTACATATAAATTCAATGGAAAGGCACAATTAGACACGAGTTCTGGTCGGGCGACACAAATTACGCGATGCCAATGATGTGAATGCCTCAAATGACGTGGACGACGCAACGCTAATGATGCATCATTCGGTCATTTGCTAGAGTTGAAATATCTGATCTTCCGCGGTGAATGGCGCAAGCCTACGACACATATTTCCGTCCATTGGCCGTGTTTGGTATCTACCAACCACGGCCGATGGACAGAAATAAACTCAGTTTGCAGGTACACAGTACACTAAAATGTTTCTGAAAACATTTTAGGTGAGAAATAGGCAATATAATAACAAAATCTTGGTTCATATTTGATCAGCACTGCCCAGTTTGACAGTTTGACAGAATTTCGCAGCTGTTTGCGGGTGGAGCTAGGCTTCGGCTCGACTAGTTTCAACAAACATTTACACAAAATTTTATGTGAGAAATAGGCAATATTGTAACAGGATCTTGGTTCATATTTGATCAGCCTTACCTAGTTTGACAGTTTGATCGAAATTTTGCGAGCCTGCTGGACAGACTGACAGCATTGCTTCAGAAAAAAAATTAAATAAAAGTAGTCCGTTAGCTTACGATTGTAGCAGCGTCCTCTCCTCAGCAGAGATGCACAATGAGCACAGCTGAATGAGATTTCCTGCTCTGTAACTCTTCTGTTGACATTTTCCTTTGCATGAAGCAATCTTTAAACTCTGCCAGAGTCCATACCACGCTGCGTTTACTGTCTGTCCATCTCTCCGTTGTCCAGCTGTGTGTCTTTTAAACTCTAATTCTTGTACGCTGTTTTCTTCTGCTCTTTTTCTTTTCTTTACTGGGGACAGTTCAGCCATTAACCATTAATCCAAAGTTTTGTGCTCTCCAGATATATATTAAATGGATATTTGAAAGAGTAACGGGAATTGCCACAGCTGAAGTTAAATTTGCCAGACTGCTTTCTGCTGAGTGATTGACGTGTGTGGTCCTCCAACTCAGCGTCCTTAGCAACGCTCTATTTTACATGGCAACGCATAGCAACGGTCTGCTATACTTGATGACGGTCATCTGTTCGGAAATAACAGACCTCAGAATGTGGTGACTGACCAATCACAATGCAATATTCAACAAGGCCGTGTAATAAGTATTAGTTAAAATCCAGCAAACTTTGTATTGTAAGCCTGGAACTGAATGTAGGTGTGATCATTCTTCATGGAGGACCAGTTGCACCTGACTGTCTCCCTGTGCAGCTGCCAACCCCACGAGACTTGCTGCAGAAAACAAGCTATTCTCCAGGGAAGCACAGCTTTATCCCAGCTGTCACTCACCATTATGGCTGTGATGAAGAGCACAACAGCAGGTGCAGAGGAGACGCTCTCAGCTCCACATCATAAACCTCAATCACACTCATTGGACTG
This sequence comes from Heterobranchus longifilis, assembly GCA_028570985.1. Lineage (NCBI taxonomy): Eukaryota > Metazoa > Chordata > Actinopteri > Siluriformes > Clariidae > Heterobranchus > Heterobranchus longifilis. The sequence continues at coordinate 3,331 of JAOVVB010071752.1, forward strand.
CTGCCTCTGCAGCAGTGAAATGTACTCTGTATATAATGTAATAATGTCATATAGAAAACATGCAAAGTATTTCACCAAATATATAATGTGTTTTGTGAACAGTATTTTTTTTTCATCACATGGCAGGACATCCTGCAGTTTCCCAACAGGAACAGGAATGGTTTGAGCTTTCGTGGTTGATGCAACGCTTATTATGATCAGGATTATGTTCTTTAGCAGGTGATGTCATGAAGTTGGGATAGCCTGTTCTTGTGAGGGAGTCATAGGCTACGGTTACTCATGTCTTTTCAATGCTTTCAATGAGTTCTGGACAGATGTGTCCTCTTGTGTGTCCACATTTGACACTTCAATGCTCCTGCCTGGTCGGATAGTGATCGGATACATTTCAGTGCAGATATCCCCTGTGATAGGTGGATCCAAAATTACACTTGGTGCACAAAACAGCCTTCTTCTTTATATTTTGTTTATTTTGTAATGAGAGACGCACTTTGTTGTGGAGAGACCGGCGGACACCGGCGGTCTCAGCTGTGCTCCAGCCGCTGACAAATCTCCACTAATTCAGTGTTAAACACATTTCGGTGATAAACACATTTAATTTCCTATATGTTCTTCACAATAAAAGTCCCCCATTATTTTGTGATTCATAAGCTTTTATTGTGAAGCAGCAAAATCATGAAGTGTCTGGTTTTCATCAGTAGTAGCCTGACTTGACTGCTGAAAAGTGACAATGAAACTTTAAACAGAGACACATCGGAGAGATGCAGACCTGCATTTGATCAATTGTCTGGATTCTGTCCATATTTCTGTCCACACACCTGTGCAATCCAATCAGAATGTGATCCTGACCACTTCAGGATGTGGTCTGGGTCATTGGATCACAATGTGAGCAAGATCTGATCTGGGACTGTCCAGACCTGACAGTTAATGCTCCCTGGCGTGATCAGATGATAAAAGTCGCATTGAAATGACGAGTGTAACCGAGGCCAAAGACAGGGTCTGAAATTAGGACCTGCCACCACCAAATGCAGGTAAAATCGTCAGACCATACCCTATGGAGAGAAAAATGTCTCAAAATATTTGTAAATACAAATACCATGATCAACAAATATTCCATGATTTACACACAAATTCCTTACTCCTGACTTGTAAGTTGGTATTTACATCAACATGCTATGATTGATATAAATAGATATTTGTAAATATATCGTTTGTAATTATGTATTTTGTAAACCTGCACTTCTGCATGTGAAGTGTTGGTAACACTTTATGGTAAGGGTACATGAATTATCATAAATTCATGCATGATGTGCATGAAAAAGCATGAATTAATTCATGTGGCATGTCATATAATAATGTGAGTTAAATGTGAGGGAAAATATGTTGATTAATGTAACAACTAAGGTATCTCAATCATCATGATTTCTGAGTTATTAATGATGTTCATGTCTTCTTCACGGGTAACTCTGCATTTAAAGGGACAGACCAAAAATCTGACCAATCACAGCAGTGCACATGTATTCTGCTGAATTACCAGTGTTGTAATCATAAGCAATATTTTTTCATGATTTCGTCATGTTTGTGGCCTTTAAAATAAAGTGGTAGAGTAAAACTTGATGTAGAGCCTATTAATATCAATCAGATATAATTAGGCTGAAGGGACAGGGAGAGAAACAGAAGGACAGAAAGTCTGTAAGAAAAGAGGAGGAGAGTGCGCGCGTGTGTGCGTGCGTGCGTGTGTGCATGTGCATCACCTCAAGCAAGTCACTGCAAGGGGATAGTCCACAAATAATTCAAAACCATTGCCTTTTTTTATTACTTTTGTCTCGTACCTTTCCTGCCAGTGTTTGCTGAGCTGGGAAGCATTTTTATAAACCAAAGCTTGAAAATAGAAAGTACGGCTATTGTAGAGAAAATACCAGTGAGAGCCGAATGGAATGCAAGTCCTTCTTTTTCCACAAAAAAATCATGATTAGTTGGTTTCAAATGAGATGCTGCTGCTGCTGTGTGAAACAATTAAAACACATCTGCACACACTCCAGATGCAGAGCTCATCACTGTCAGGACAATAGATGTACATTTTCATAACTGCCTGGATGTATGCAGAGAAAAATGTGGCATGTGGCGACAGGTTTACACTTGCTGACACCGCTGCCCATCCTCCAACACACACACACACACACACACACACACACACACACACACACACACACACACACACACAACAATGAATGTCAGTGAATCAGTCAATGAATCACCTGCTTAGGCTGACCATTATCAACAAGGTAATCTACAGATGAACTCTGTGTTATTGTGGAACAGAAATCCAGACAACAGCAGTAGCAGCTATGTGGGTTATATCCTTTTCCTGTAAGTACTATATTATGTTATTGATCCAAACAAACAAATTAATCTTTTCTCTTGCCCTCCCCCTTCATCCTCCACGGGGAGGTCAGAGGTCAGACTGAGCTACACAGCAACACCCCTGGAGCTATAACACGCCAGCATATTGCTCAGGTAATTTACAAATTGCATTCAATTTCATGTTATTTTTGTGCAATGTGTGTCCAGTTGTGTCTTCCACTATTTGCTGACCTTGGTTCATGTCGTCACTGTAATGTACCTGCAAGAAGACTACAGTGTCAGGAATGTTTGTCTGTTGTGGCCCAGTTAACTCTAGCTTAAAAATCATATTACTCTGACAACGTTGAATAACTACAAGAGCAGTGTTCACATCAATCCACGGCCATCATTGCAGACAGAAGTGCAATAATTTCATCAGATTCATATTTGATCAAACACTATACAGACATTTTTACTCCACTTGTTATGTATCTTCCAGTATTTAATTACATTTGTAGTAGTCTCACGTAGCCAGCACTGGGGGGAAAGTCTGGATTCAATGTACTTTCACTCCTGGATCGGGAAAAAAAACTCCCTGGTCTGTTTGTATTTACTGAAACCAATCACAATCCTCCTGGGCGGCTCTCAGAGGCCACGACGGTGCCTCTGCAAAATAGTGTCGGGAGGGAACCTGTTTCAGTGTAACACCTACACGAAAATGTTGTTAACATTATTCTTTGTAGATCTTTACAATCATTCACTGAAAGAACGGAGCAGGCCTGCCTTATTGCACAATCCAAATCTTCAAAACTTGTCATTTTCAGCGTGTAGGGTGATAACTCAGAGGTTGATGCCGTTGTTGACTTTCTGTTTCCGGGCTTTATCCATGCACGGTTCACATAGTAAGCCAGATTACATTTGTAATAATTGAGCTTGTATTTATGCATGCATGTCTGTAAAACCTTGCTTCACATTCACAATATTCCAGTCTTTGACAGAGCAGAATCACTGCTGTTTAGAGTTTAGTGCACTGAACAAGAGCATCTGTTCAGTGCTCATTAAGCGATGGAGAGAATTATTCACTTTCGCCCCAACATTTCACCCAGCATTCAAACAGGAAAGCTTCTGGTTACAGTATAGAGTTGTTAAACACTGGTATCAGTATGTGCTTGATAGTATTTTCTAACAGCAGATGATCTGATGTAAAAGCTACATCTTGCATCTACTAGACTGCATCTTGAGGCACTCTTGCATTGGTGTAATGAGGCAGATGCATGTGAAGTATTCAGAGCAGCGTAGGCAGGGATTTGGAGATGAGCCCACTCTCCCTCTTTCTTGCACTCTCCCTCCCTCCCTCTCTGGAGAGCTGTATTTTTGGAATCAACCCATTTCATTCAGTCCTGATTGAAAATACACAGAGGATCTGCATGATTCTCATGTTTGCCGGGCTATTACAACACAGTGCGAGGAATAATGTGCTCGGTGGCTGCAGCAGCAGAATAGCATTTTGTCTGCACTGTTCAGACAAACGGAGCTGTATTGGTTATTTTAGAGCAAATGTCTTTAAGCCCATATGGACATTAAGGGTAATGTGTTGTAATAACTACAATAATGGGGATCAAAATGAATAGTGCAGCAGAATGAATGGAAGGGAACAGAACACATACAGAAGAAGAATCTAATAGACAGATTGTCTTGGGTTTGTTTTAAGTCTTGCACTTTGTATTTATGAAGACAGATTCACTGTTACGGAGTCATGGCTGTTGAGTCTGTTTGCACTAATACTATGGAACTGAAAAACAGTCTCCCTGTTTATTTCACTTGGTGCAGCAACTCTCTGAATTAAAAAAAGTTATTTAGGTGGTCCACTTAAATTTATATTTTTGTGTTGTAGTTTTGTATTATCTTTTAACTATATTTCTTCTTATTTTTAGTCGCATACAGTAGAGTGCAATCATAAACCATTGACAGGAAAAAATGACAGCTTGTGAATGTAATTCTGTTTTCCCACAAATGACAGATATAGCAATTGTTCCCGACAGGGGCCAAGCATCTCAAATATATTAGCAACCTGTGGGAAACATATTTTTGAATGAAGTGATTTTGTTTTTGAGTTAAGTCTGAGTGCACAAATAAATCCGAAGATGAATAAGCACTGATTATTTCTAAGCTCCAAGTTTGAATTGTGTAGAATTGAAACTTGGTGAACTGCACACTGACTGCTGTATTTCTGAGGCGCCTCACAGAGTGATCAGCCTCAGGACTCAGATCAAAATCATTTCTACTTCAGTGTAAGGGGAATGGACCAAGGCTTCATTCATATCGCAGGCTGTCATTTACTGTAAGCTTAAACTGCTGCTCATTTTTCATTTTTTAGCGGAGTACATTTTGTTTCTGCTTTGTTTGATGCATCTCTCCAAACATCAATCAAGTTGGCTATTAAGCCAAAATTATAACTCTGATTCAAGTAAATGACAAACATTTAGTTAATGTAATGGCAACGCAGAAATAAGTTAATATGCAGTAGTGTGGGTCACATGCCTCTGCATGTCACATGGGAAATAAAAAAATAGGACACTAACTCAATCAAAGTGTGTGCAGCCTCAGTGTGAGAGGTATTCTCTTTGAGCTACTTTAGATGCTATGTGAGCATTTATTGAGATTTTCAAGAATTCAATATTTCATTGTGCTTAATGTAACATTTGGTTTTGTAGGAGGGCATCTTTTACAATACACTCTAAACTAAATACATAGAAAATGTAATAAGAACTAGGCTAATAAACAAAGCTGTGCCAGTGGTAATACAAGTGACAGAAGAACTGATATATACTGTGTTGGGCTGTGCATGGTAAAGCATGATGCCAATCATACCAGTTTTTCCACATTAATGGCTCAGAAGGAAAGAGATCTTGTTATGCCTCTCTGTTCACTGATGCCACCTTATCAGCTGTGTCACCTAGCATGACATGAATGTAATGTGCAGTGTTTTAAGAGACTGTCTGATGCCAGAACCGCGTGATAGACATCACAATTTAGCACACTGCCACTCTGAAAGCTAAGAATCCTCATTCTCACATGTTAGATGGTGTTCACCTCTTCAGGAGACACTTCTGTTGAATCCCTGCTGCTTGTGTTGTGGAAATGTGACTTCAATGTGTGTGTCAGTAACATACCACCACAGCTCAAAGTCACAATAATATGAGGAGCGTTGTGACAGATGTTGGTGGAAAGAAATAAGTTACTGTTACTGTAAATCCATGTTGTTGTAATTCCCAGTGGTGGTCAACAGAGGGTGATAAAGGTTGCTGTGGTAATTTATAAAAGAGCATCCATCCATCCCAGGTCAAATTGATACTGTGATTGTACAACAAATACACACACAAATGTGTTTCAGTTTTGGGAGTTAAAATGTGGAATGGACTCTGTTGAGTTTCAAAAAAGCCTTGAAACTGAAAATAATTAAAGGTTACAATGTAAAATGATTAATGTGTAAATTAACTAAGGATTTTAATTTAGAGTAAACTTTCTTTTTTTCTTTCTTTTATGTATTGCTGATATTCTGAGTTATTTTAAGGATTATAATTTAGAGTAAACTTTCTGTTTTTCTATTTTTTGTATTGCTGATATTCTGGGTTATCTTAATGGATTGTAATAGGGTAGGCAAAAATAAGCCCTGGGCTTCAGCCTATTCCTTTTTCGGCTGTTGACTGTGAATTTGAAAAACTCATTCACTCAGTTTCATTCATTCATTCATCCATTCAAAAATGAACTTCATTCATTCATTCATTCACATGTTCAATACAAAAAACGCTGCCTGTGTGAATGCACGTTCCATATTGATTTCATTCATACAGTAAAATGTCATAAAAGCATAATTAATAATCATAAATAATAAAAATAATAATCATTCAGAATATAACAAATTTTGAGTGGTTTCTCAGCAGCAGTGCTTTGCAGTAGTCGAACAAAAACAATTAGATGTGGAGACAAGAACAGGATATTGCATCTCAGGTAAACAACCACAGGACATTGGCTGTTCTGAACCCGAGGATGACGATATGCGAGGTGAGCCTCTGAGCCACAGTGTTGAAACCCTCTTCTCTGTCTATGCATTATCCATACCAGCCAGATAATCAGAATGCATTGCCATTTTGTTTTCACTGCATTGTTGAAAATGTGGGGGGCAATTCAGAGGTTTAGAACCAGGCTATATGCCTACACTCGCTGCATTAAGGTTGCTTCTCTCTCTAAGATGAAAGCAGGTCTCAATTAAGTTTAAAAATCTATTTATAGATGTGTTCCCCATGATAGTTCATTTTTAATACTACTAAAAAAAGCCGACTTCTGACTACTTTTTCGTTGTAACACAGATTTTACCCTTTGATATGATGCTCCGAGGTAAATCCAGAATATCATGTCATATATAAGAATCAATGCAGTGTTATCAACTGAGGCAAGATACATATGAAGCTGGTCCATGAGGAAAAGCATCAACTAATATCTCTGAAAGTATAGCCTACTGTTGATTTTTCTCTTATGATGGTTACTAACAGCCTACAAACATTTTCATTTACCTCAAATTAAATTACTATTAACATCATTGTGTGTGCTATAAACTCTGCTGACAATGAATGCATCTCTCATGTGATGCATCTCTTTCTAAATGTGGATGTTGTTCCCTGAAGGTGAAATCATTTGGGACACATTTTTACCTCGATGTTTCTACACTGAATACTCCCTTCCAATTAAGTATGTATTGATCACTGGGATCCAGTACACGAAACTGGTTTTATCTTTCCTCTTGGGATGGTATTTATTGCCTTTCCAATAGGCAATTAATTTAAGATGGTCCGCAGTGGGAAAAACAACACAATGTTGTTTGTGGACCAAACAGGTTTTACTCTGATGGAAAATCACTGTGATATTTCTACAGGGGATACTCGTAGAGAATACTGCCTGGGCTAATCAATGATGATTGATGAGCCCATAGTGAATATCTGTAATCCATTATGTCTCTAATATGCTTTTGTATTTGTTTTGAGGATTGCTTTGGTGTCATAACCTTTTAGAATTAACCACGGGCATATTTTACACGTATTGCACCAGGTTCTGTAGTAATTAATTAAAATGCGCACAAATATGCATTTGAAAAACAAAACTATTCATGCAGCGTGCAGGTAATTACATGGAGGGACAGTATATGCACCTACCTGTCCCGTATGCCTTGGCCAACAGCCATGTGAGGCTGCAACAGATTTTGGCTCGGGAGAAGTCATAGTGCTCAAAAGACTTTATTGCTGGAGCAACGAAGGTCTTCTTAACATCCCTGACGTCCTGAACTTCACCCATATTTCTCCCTGATTGTATTTTTGAACCCTATGAAGCAACACAACGCGAAAGCATCCCACTACTGGAATTTCTTGGAAAATAATACAACGTCGGTGAAATGATGAGATGCTGTGTCTTTCCGCAGATTATTCACGGGTCCTTTCAATGATACAAATGCAAGATTGACTGCGGGTTTTTCCGTCTCATTCAGTCTCGTTGACACAATGAGTCGCTAGTCTTGGCGTTTTTCATCCATGCTGCTGTTGAAATGGGCTTCGTCAGACCAAGCTGGGAAGGTTGCCTTGGATTTCAGAGGAAAAACGTGCTCTTTTGCTGGTATGGAAACGGAAATATTTCCATTATTTGGGTTCTTTGGAAGCAGACGGCTTCTCCCTTTCATGCCCTTGTACTCTTGTATGTGTTTGGCATGTCCTCCTCTATTCTATCCCTCCTTGGTGCCGTGGTGCGGTTTTCCTGCCGCACTGTGGCTCTCCAAGCCCAGCACCTTTGTTGCAAAATGCGCATGCGCGGACGGTACCTTCATTTCTGTCGGGAATGTTGATATTTTTGTTTTTTTTGGGGGGGTATGTTGTTTTGGTCCCGTATTGTACTACATTCCTACCATGTGTTTAAAGTGATGTATTGTTGAGGTCTGCACAATATCTCTGTGACATATTTACCCCATGACAACAGGCTAATTCAAACATCGTCATTTACTGTCCTTATACCACATGACTGCACAGCTTAAATCTAAAAATTTGAGTTTTCTTATGAGCATTTGAATGTAGCATGAAAATAGGACAGTCTGCCTACAATTATCTAGAAAACAAAAAAAAACTGAATGTTTTTAAATAACATACCGGTATATCCACATGTTCTCAACTTGACAGACCGATCGTTTTTAAGTTACTGACTACTGCACTCACTGTACTTATTCCAATAGTTTAATGCTTGTAACAGCCACACCCCACGCCCACAATGTAAAACACGACCTCGGATAGAAGACTTTGAATATATATAAAGCTAAAATGTTTAATTTTATTTTATTTTTTTGCTGATTTAACGAAAACACGCCAAGAAGCCGTCTGTTATAAAAGAGCTTAATCACCGACATAAGGTAGAGCGAAAAGGCGCTGTTCTCCGAACCACATTTCCCAAGGTGCACAGCAACATTACGTCATTAGTCCGCGTCGGTGTTTTGAACTGTTGGAAGATAAAACGTTGGAAGGAGGTATGTGTGCAGTATGTGTAATGTCAATTTATATGAAACATTCATATACTTCTCTGCATTTGTTATGGCCGATGTGTGGTTTGACAAATGCTATTTCAAAATTCACGAAAATGCAAAAGCTTTTGACTTGTTCGCAGTAGCAGCGGGAGTTAGCGTTATATTTCACTTTGTGAAACGGTAACTTTAATTTCATTACTGAACGAAAATCTCGTTTACAGAAGGGAACGGTGGCCAGTTAATTTGTACCTCTGTGAATATGACTTTTAGCCGACATTTAAGGTGGATTTACTATACGTTGTAAATGACAATGCCAGGCAAATCACATTCAATCTTTGCGAATAAAATGTTATTTCATTGTTATGCTGTACAAACACAAGCCAGTTTCCACCATTTGAGATGTTGCTGTTACAGTCAAAACAATGACCTCGAAATCCTTAACATTATAACTTTCTCTGATGTTCACAGGTTAATAATCCATGAAAAATGTTTATGCCAAGAGCCCTGAAAGTAAAGAGGCCTGGCCAGGTCTCGGGCCCAGTTTTGAATAAGAAAAGCAGGGTCGATCAGGAGGAGAGAAAAGATGAAGGCAGTTCAACAACACCTGTTCAGAAAGAGGAAGCATGTGAAGACACCAAACCACAGGATGAGACAATACAAGCAGGTGGAGATTCTGCAGGTTTGACAGAGAGCTCAGTGCAAGAAGATGGAGACAAGTCTGTCTCAAGTGATGGAGAGGACGAGGAAGAGGAGGAACCTGTCAAATCATTCAAAAAGAGCCAGAGGTGGCCAGAGCCAGGAGAGCCTGTCTGTGTGATGTGTGGTCGCTATGGGGAGTACATTTGCGACAGCACAGACAACGATGTTTGCAGTCTTGAGTGCAAAGCTAAACATTTGGTCCAAATGGGGATGGGGACGGGTGCAGATGTGTTTAACCGTAAGGACAAAAATGGAGATGAAAGGACTCAACAGCCAGCAGCTGACAAGGGTGGAGTGGGTGAAAGTGAGGCAGGCTATTCTTACAGGGACGATCTGTTCATATCAGGCCTAACAGACGAGCAGGTACAGAGGATTAAACAGGAGTTGGGCATTGAAACCCAGGGAAGAGATGTCAGGAGACCCATCATTGAGTTTGGACACTGTGGATTCCCTGCCACGCTTAGTGGGAACCTGAAAAAGGCTGGCTATGAAGCGCCCACGCCGGTCCAGATGCAGATGGTCCCTGTTGGTCTCAGTGGCAGGGATGTGATTGCCAGCGCTGACACGGGCTCAGGAAAGACTGTAGCCTTCCTGCTGCCAGTGGTAGTGAGGGCAATGGAGGTACAGTATCACTGCTAACATCAGATTAATTTATTTACATTCACACCATGAAACTGCCTATTCACACCCAGAGAAAGATGCTTTGTAATCTATAGGAAACTTCCATAGGGACTTTAATCTATAGGGGCATTGTATCTAGAGTAAGTCCACCTTTAAAATGTTTTAATTAAATTGACAGCCTGATTTCTCCTTTACACATCTGCTTATTGTAAAGGTAAAGGCATGTGTGACATGACATATAAGGTAGAGTAGGCTATATCCTGGCCTTCACATAACAGGCTGATTTGAATTAATAACTTGGGAAAAAAACAGTACAGTTACAGTCTAGCAGTTAAGGTGATGTTTAGCCATGATAATCTATTGATCACTTAGGGACACTGTTGTTGGATGGAATGTAAACATTTACACCGCCATGATTGAGGTGG